>JAWWEV010000115.1:562935-685429 GCA_035583235.1 Hafferia zeledoni
AAGTGGGAGGCAGCTGATGAGAGAAGCAATGTACCCTGCTAGCAAAACTTGCCTGAATCCAGGAGCTCTGCATTTCACTTCAGCTGCCTCATTCTGAGCAACCAGCTTAAGAAGGAAGAAAAATACTTAAAGCTGTACCAACCAAAGCCCCATGGAGAAACAAGATAAATATCAGCAGAGCTGGTGCTGCTCTAGCTGGGAAACCCACACAGCACTGGGATCAACACACCCCTGCCCTGTGGCAGCATCTGCTCCAGCCCTGGCTTGGCACTTGTGCCAGTGCTCCTTTGCACACTCCTCTGCTCCAAAGCCGAGTTCAGCAGTGGGCACTTGATTAATTCTTTTTTCCTAGTGCTGAGGAAAGTATGTGCAGCTGGAAGGGGAGGAGGAGCTTGCCTTAGGCACTGGATGTGGGGATATGCCCCTTAGGATTGCTGCCTGTCCTTAGGGGTTTTCCAATTCCCTCCCAAGGGCAGCCCTTTTTCAGGAAGGAGCTAATCCTGGGAGACATCAAGGGCCACCAAGGCACTGACATGTGAGTGTATTTTGAGGCCAGCAATGCTGCACAGCTCACTAGAGCCTCAGCCCTCCTCTTCCACCCTGTCAGATTCAAGGCTGCTTTTCCTGAGCACTGCCCTTCCGGCAACAGTGAATCTCTACTGCTTGATATGACCCAAGCCTATCATCTGAGGATGTAGCAGTTAAATAACACTCTGAGCTTCTGCAAAACAACTGTGGTAGTCCCTCAGGCCACTGATGCTGCTTATTCCTCCCCCAGAGCCCAGGGGAGCAGATGCAATGACTGCACGAAGGATTCTGAGGACAGCAGTATAAAAGCAGCTCATGCACTGGTCAACAGGCTGCAGTTGGGTAGGAAACTGCCTGGTCCTGCATCCAATACCAGAGCAGGGGAGATGTGTGTTCTCTTGGCCTTTCCTGATTTGAAGGGATCTCTTTCTGACTGAAAATCAACCAAAATAGGGATATATCTTTAACCTAGGACCGACTATTCTCCAGAGCAGAGGTTCTTCCTCTCTAGGATTTCTCTGTCACTCAGTTCTTTGATGTTTTCAAGAAGACATGCTCTGCCTGGTGCTTGTGATGGAAGTTGTACTCTGCCCTCTGGAGATCGTTTCCCCTGGGTGGAGTATTTCCTTCCTTGCTCCAAAGGGATAGCCTTTGTCTGCTGCTTATTTTCCTCCCTGAATGCTTGTTCCCAAGGGAAAAATCTGGTTCATGCTCCACTTTTGTCAAAGCCCTGGTGAGGGCTGTGAGAGTCCTTCCCAAACCATCAGCTGATGTGGTGACTGCCTTTACACTGGGTATGTTTGGGGGTTTGCAGGAGCAGAAACACTGCTCAGCAAACTCCAGCAGAGCACAGGCTGTATGCTGAGGCAATCAGCATCCTTGATGTTCTCCTCTGAGACCCAGCAGTTAGCTTATTTGCACTCAGTTGTGGCAAAAATACAAAGAAAACAAATATGAAAGATTATTTAATGAACTCTGGAAATGAGTAATGAATACATCATTTTTAAGTGGTTCTTCAGTCTGCTGCAGAGTGCTATGCTGAGATATGAGAGCATGAATCTTGGCTAATATGAGAGAGGGCAGTCATTTGGTTTCTGAATGAACTGCTCGCAGGATGAATGGAAGAGATAATTGTTCCTTGAAGCAAACTTTTTAGACGTTTGTGTGTCTAAGAAGGAAGCTTGGCAGTGTTCTGAACCTTAATTTTTAATCAGTGTGAAAGATGGGCTTGACTTACTGTAGCTTTGAGCTGGTGTGATGCCATTGCCTTCAGTGGAGGATTTGCAGCCCTCACATATCCCCTCCATGGCTGTTTGCTGGAGCTGTGATGAGAAATGAAAGACTAAGTAAGGCTTTGCAGCAAGCTTGCAGTTTTCTGGAAGAACCCATGGTGACAGAAAAGTAGAATATATGACTGACTGAAACTGCTTTGCTACATGTGTTGTATTGAACACAATATCTTTGCCAAGGTGTCCTAATTCAGTCTTTATCTAACAGCCAAGAAAGCAGTTTGGGACCTTCTTCATCTATTGGGAAACTGGCTCACATTTCAAGTAAGTTACACAGCATTTCTTCCCCAAAAAGATTCTTACAGGTTGGTCTTCCATTATTGCTTGCAACTCAAAGGCTTATAGGATAGTTCTACATTTTGGGATGGTGTCCCTTGGAGTCCTCAGTGAATAGACTCATAGTGAAAGCACTTTATGCATAGATGACTCAAGAAGTGTTTCCTTTTAGAGCATCTTTAAAATAACTTTGCTTGAATGAATCTGAAGGATTCTATAAAAATGTGAACGTATAGATAAGCATGGTGTGAGTGTGAAAATGCATGGATAAAAAAAGCCAATTCAAAAATTAACAATGCAGGAAAATGAAGTTCTGAATTCATATGGCAAAGGTGCAAAGTTTTCAAGTTACAGCCAAGGGGAAAATGTGCAACCAGCAGCTCAGCTTTATCAAGGGAGCTATTTATTTTAAAGGCATCTCTTTAATCTGTAACTTGCAGACTTGCCAGGGGACTGAAGTGGAGATGACAATGGTTGGTGGAGGTCTGGGAGCTGTGCTGAGGATCAGAGAGTGTTTCCTGTGTTGATCTGCATAGCCCTTTCTGCCCTGCCCTCGTGGTTCTTTGCCTTTAACCTGTGATGAGACAGCTGGGACTCTGGAGCTTTCACAGGTGCTTTCCTACAGGAAAAAATTCCTTGCAGTCTTTACTGAGGCTGCTTTTCATTGGCGCTCAGGGAAGCAGGGGCTGGTTAGAAGGTGTCGAAGTAGAACCTCCTGCAGGGCTCCCTGCCAGCCTTCCTGGGAGGCAGATGTTGGTGGCAACTGAATTTAAAGTAAGACCTTTACTGAAGCCTGTGATGTGAAGGAAGTTTAACTTGGACTTGCTTTCATACTTGAGAGCTTATTAAAAACTAGTAAACTCTTTGGTGTAGCACATGGTGGTTGTTGTTGTGTCTGAGACATAGATGTGATCAGTAACCTTCCTTTTGCATCAAGGTTTGCATCTTGTTTCAAGGTCAATAAATCGTTCTGATTGCTCTCCCAACACTTCTTCCCCGGCCCAAAAATCAAGGGTTAAATTTGTGTGTTGTTACATGTAAAGGCAGGAATTTAATTTTTAAAACATGTCAGACTTCTATTTAAATTGGGAGCTTGGTCCCTAAATATCTCTCAAAATCTGGAGCTGTGCAACAGATGGAGAATCAGCATTTAAAGAGTAATTTCACAAAGGAAGCAGAGCGTCTTTAGTGAAATTATTTCCTTTAGCAAATAGTTGCACAGCATGAAGAAAGAAAGCAGAGCCAGCATCTTGTACAGGGAAATCAAGCTTACTCTCCCTCTCCTCATGCCTCCTTTCTAGTTATTTTTTTGGAGTGGGTGCATCCAGGCCACACTGTGGCACAATGCACAGCCTGTACCCAACTGGGACACAGTGACACGTTGGCCTCTGGTTGGCACCATGAGGCAGGTCAGAGTGGGCACTTTGAGGTGTTCCAGGGAAGGCTGAGCCCTTCTTGTCCTTTAGTGATTGTAATGTAGATATAAATGTCACAAATACACTGAATGAGTTACCGGCCTGTGGAATTAGTCCAAGATAATGGCAGAGGTTCTTAAACGCAGGCTGATAACATGGTGTGTCAGGTTATGTAACTGGATGCTGAGCCACGCTATGTATGTATGGACCTCAGGTTATGTGCAAGTATTGGGCTGCAGGTGGGGTCAATGTGCCAGGATATGGACAGGAAAATCCCAGCAGCTCCCCATGGCAGAGTATCAAAAACTGTGGTAGGGAAAATCCAACCTCTGACCATCTCTGAAGACAACAGTGACACTGCAGAGTCTGTGTAGTCAGGAACTGGTGACAGACAAGAACAGATCTGCAAAGATTCCTTATCCTGGATTCTGGGGGCATGTGCAGTGTGCAAATAAGTTGTGCAGTGTCTGTGAGGGGAAGGCAACTTTCTAGACAGGTGGAGCTCATCAGTTTTCAAAAAACCAGCTTCTGCTTAGAGATCAAACAACTGCCATATGGTGTTGTTTTTTCCTATAGCACAAACATATTTAGCTCTGCCAGGGGAAGTCTGGGGAACTGCTTCTCTGTGGCCATGTAGGATATGGCTAAAATTGGAGTAAAACATTACCAAAGCACGGAGCAGCTCTGGAGAAAGGAGGCTGAATGGCAAGTGCAGGAGGGAGGGATGCACTGGGTCACTTAGGGAAGGAGGTACTGCTCAGTTCAACCTCAGTTTCATCTTATGAAAGCCTGGAAGCTACAAAAATACAGGTGTAAAAACAAATTAAAATTTGTAGAGCTCTTTATATAAGTAAACTCCTCCACCAAGCTCTGAATCAACATTATTTTAGCTAAAAACCCCTCAAATAATTGCATGCTACTGCTCTGATTCTCAGCTTTAAGACCAAATCTCATTAGGAGCTGCAATAACAGCACATCTAAGAGCAAAATTTGGCTCAGATTGCTTTCACTTTCACAACACCCACTTTTCATTTGAGTGTTCAAAGTTGCTGCAAAACATTTTGGAAAATTAGCTATTAGCTCCATACTGTAGTAATTTTTCTAGTGACAACCATTGCACGGTACATCTACTCTGTAATAAACTTTTTGGAGTACCTTAAATTTGTCTTGTTATTGTCTATCAAGTGTTGTTAATGCTAATCTTGTTCCAGTGCTGACTCAATTGATGAGCACAATTTTGTGATGTAGGCAGCCCTAATTCATGATGATCTGGGATTTCACAGAATTTCTAGAACCTTCCTCAAAAGCCATTTTGCAAGTGACTAAGACAGTCATGAAAGATCTCTGAGCTTAAGGTTGTGCTGTAAATGCAAAGCAGCATTTATTATTTGGGCATTACAAATGCAATTTTAATTTTGCCCCTATCAATACTTCATTAATGAAGTGATCCATGCAGGGACCATTTGTTACTCTGTGCAGCTTACTGTGTCACATTAGGAAAGGGGAAAAAAGCAAAGCTTACAACATTCAAGAATTCAAGACAGCCTCAATATTTTTTCCCTTGTTCTCCCTTCCCCCTTCCAGGCTTTCTGCTCCAGTGGGTTGTGTTGTAGTCATACAATGCTTCGAGTGACTTGAGAGCATCCCTAATGCTGCATCCCAGCACTGTAAGCAAATAAACTATTTCTGTGCAGCAATCTGGAAGCTGCACTTCAAGAAACATTTCCTTGCCTGCTGGCAGACACTCAGGAAGGCTCAGTGAGGACTGAGCAAAGGGAGCACTGGCAGGATGAGGGAACTTGTCTTCCTTGACGTGTTAAATCCAGAGCACCTGGAGGAGGGCTCCAATGGCACTGGGTTTCCCTCCCTGCCTGTCGGTGCTTTGGGAGTGAGTGGCTGTGCTGCCCTATTGAGCCACTGCTGTCCATGGTTCATGTTCAGTGTGAGACACAAGGGGAGGGCAAAGGGATTAGGGAAAGGCAGGGGCCTTGCAGGAGGGCTGGTGGCTGTGGCAGACATGTGCCAACACAACTTCTGAAGTGCATGAAATGGAGTGTCAGGGAGCAGCACCTTGAGAAACAACTTGGTGATACATGCTACCCAAACTTCACTTGGTTTTGTGAGTCCTGTTCCAGTTCTGATCATTATATAAGTTAGGAGAAAATTCTGCCTTATCACAGTCAAGTTTTGATCTGAAGAGTAAGTTACTTCTTCTTTCTGTCCCTTGTGCCATGTCTGGTGATGAACATGGTGTGGAGACTTTCACACCTGCTGAGGTCTGGCAGCAACAGACTCATCCCCCTGCAGTGACTGGCACCAAGGTTAACTGCAGAGAGGATTTGGGACACCTGCAAGATGTAACTGATGGCAGGGTGAGATCTCACATTCAGCTGTCTTGGTTTGTCCTTAGATCTGTCCCTCCAAGGCAAAACCCTCTTTTTCTTGGAAAATCACGAGTTCTGCTGCCCTGAAGTCACATTTGGCATCCAGGAAAGCTGCTTTTTTCTTTCCTTCCATTTCTGAGTGGTTTCCTGTAACTCTCTTGGGATTTAAAGCTGGGTTTGTTGAAGTCTTATGTTCTTTCCCTTCCCTTCCAGTATTTCACAGGAGTCTTCTTTTTCTGTTCCTGCCTTTTGCTAAAGAACAAATTGCTTTCCCCTGCACCACTGGAGCTGCAGTTTCTTGTGCTCTTTGTACGAGATGCTTTCGGAGCTGGAGGATTGGATCAGACTCCTTGATGACTCTTCCCATACTCCACTTTCAAGGCTCACCAGCTTTTTAGCAAATCACAGTTGACACCAGCTTACTTGAATGCTGATGTATGCTTTTCCCCTACTTCTTGGGCTTTGTGGATGGGCTGCTGGCAAGCATTGCTGACTGCAGCTGCTAAAGCCTTAATCTCTGTATGGAGATGCAGAAGTTGCCTTCAGGGAGTCTCTGAGGTCTCTGCTGCAGTGCCAAAAGCTTTGGTTCATGGCAGGAACAAGGCAAAGTCTGCAGGAGGCCAGTTCACTGTACTGGTGTTCAAGCTGGTTTTGCTGGGACCTGTGGGGAATTGATCTCTGCAGCACCTTGCAGTGTAATGTGTGAGTTGTAATCAGGTCTGGTGTCCCACTTAGCTCCAGTTAATGAGTGACTGGTGGTACCATTGTCCAGGATAAACCTACCCTGCACCCTATAAAAACACTCCCTCAGATAAGGGATAGCCAGACGTTTTAGGCTGAGATCTTTTCAACCCTTGTGTTGTGCTGCTGACTGCAGGTTCTTGGGATGGGTTTGCACTGCAGCCTGGGGAGGTGCTGAGAGGTGGAGGAGAGCCACTCTCCCTCCCAGAGTGGTCTGGCTTGGGGTGGAATTAACCTCTTTGTTCAGTGCAGAGGAAAAAATATTCAAAGCATGCCAGCATTGACCTACATTTGATCCTTGTGATGTGCAAGTTCTGCTTCTTGCACATTTTCTTGTGGTGACCTTTTGTTCCTAGGAGGTAGGAACTGCTTTGAGGCATTGCTGCGTGTTTTGTACAGAAAAACTTTCCTTCTATGAGGAAAGGATAATTTGAGGATTGTTATTTCCGTTACAGGAAATCCCAAAGTTGAATTAAAAAAGGGAAACTTGTTCTTGTGAAGTCTTCAAATATCATAAGATTAAATCTCTCTTTAGATTGTGACATTATGGATGGGATGATTGCCACTGATCTCTCATATGTGCCATGTGCTTAGGAATAGGATGTTTTGCCAAAGCCTTTCCTCGCCACCAACCAAATCTCAGTGAGGGAGGGAAAGAAGCATCGTCTGTTTGAGTGCCTGCAGGGTGAGGGAAGGGCCAGGGTGCTGGTGTTCGAAATGTCAGATCGTGTGGCTGAGAAAAGTATGGATGTTTTCCTCTGCTATTTTGATCACTGCATGTGAAAGAGCAGAGAGAGCAGAAATTGGTGATTCAGGGGACAAGAGGAGATTCAGAGGAGCATATGGTAGTCCAAGGCAGAGCTGTGCCAATACTTTTTTTTTTCTCTCTCCCTTCTGTCTATTTTCTGGAGGAATGAAGGCATGGGTGAGGAAGGACTTGAGGAAAGCTGTTTGGGGTTGAACAAGGCGTTTGACCTTGGAAAAAAATTACCTGCATTTACCAAATTGGGAAGTCAGGCTTAAAAAAATTGGGACAGCCACTCTCAAGCCCTAAGTGATGAACCTTCCTTACCCTTGCCTTAGCTGCCACTACCCTCAAGCTGCGTTAAGCCTTTAGTTGGTGGAAATAAGGGTCTGAGAAGACCCTTCTTAAAGGGTGCATCATGATGTTTGCAGACATGATTCCTCACAGCTGACACACTGCACAGGGAGGCCAAAATATTCTGTGCAAAGCCCGGGCTGTCTGCAGGCAGCAACATCTTCAGAAGGTTCCAGCCATAGCAGGACTCGGCCACAAAACTGAACTGACCTATTTTACCTTGCTGGCTCCCGACACAGGCAAAATGCTATCCAGTCACAAATTATTTCCATGAGGGCACTCGATGTCTTTTGACTGGGGTTTGTCAGCCAGCACCTTTTCCCTTCTGCTGTGCAGCCTACCCAGGTGAACTCATCTGAGCAGCAGTAAATACCTGAGGGCAGAGAGCAGCCTGACCTTATCAGTGCATCTGCCCCTTTCATTTGAAGGATGCCAAGGTTACAGAGTCGAAGGTAGGAGATGGCAAACAGTGTTTGCTGGAGCAGAACATCAGCTCCTGCCACGTGGCCCCTCCTGCACAGTGAAGTGAAGCAAAGGAGCTGTGACTGAGACAAGAGTGCAACTGCCCAGCTCGAGGTTTGTTATGTTAAGAGGGCTGGGTTCAGGTTACCTTGCAGCCTTGCTTCTGGTGCACCCCAGCTTTGGAGAGCTTAACTGTTGGGTTTCCATGTCTTCAGTGGGCTGCTTTAAAAAAACAGCAGAGAAATACCTAGAAATCCATCCATCCATCCCATTGTGTGGCATTGTATTTAACACCCGTCGAGGGCTGAGACCTCCTGACTAGCTTTCCTTCCTTTATGGACTAGCAGGGCACCAAACTGTGTGATACCTGGGCCAGGCACATGAGGGTAGAGAGTCTTTAACACTGAGTTTTATGAATACAGTGTTGTTTTTGCCAGCCTGTTTAGACTCCAGGATCTAATGTGATCCTGCAGGTTAAAAGGTCTTTCACATCCCATCCCTCTGGGATTGTCTGTGTTCCTGTCTGCAGGACTGCTCTTCCCCTTCTTTTCCTTTTTTTAACTTCTCTTGCTGGTTGTCCCATGCCAGGCTTTCAGTCCTGCTGGTCCCACAAAGATGGCTCTGGAAAGGTTCCCTTATGTGCTGGCCCTGTTTGGTTTCTTTTCTCTCTGTAACACCTCATGCTGGGCAAGATCCAGCTTTGCTTGGATCCTGCACAGTGCTTTTCCTGTGTCCAACTCCTGCTGGATCATGAGCAGTCAGCACAACTTATTTGCTATGGAATATAACCTGTCAGCAAATTTTTCTCCTTCATCATGGAAAGGCAGAATCCAAGACAGGCAGTGCTGCCACTGAACTTTGCATTGCAAACTCTCCCACGCAGGGATTTGCACTTGCAAAGCATCTTCTTTTGCCCCACTCTAGTGGCCATCCCACGAGCAGAGATTTGTGGACTTCTGTCACCAAAACATTTTGCAGAGTAGTTGGGCTTGTTATCAAATATTGTCCCTTGATGATAATCATCCAGTATGGAATAACAAGTTATGGCTCCAAAGGAACGGTGAGGCAGAGCCTCCCTCACAGCAGCCCCTGCAGTCAGTCCCTCTGAAGGCAGCGCAGCTCCACCACTTCACACCACACATGGCACGTGCCAGTCTTTCTCTGGCATCTCCAGCTCTAATAGGAGCATACGCTCGGCTAAATTAAGAAGGAATATTTTTGTGCTTTAGTACAAGCATACTAACAATTCCAGTTTATTTTAAGGATGTGTCTTAAAAGTATTAAAAGGGGTATAAAATAATAATACATGTGATATACCACTGTGGAGACTGTCAAGTGCTGTCATGCTACTGGCGTTGTATTTAATACATGGGTTGGCAAGAGGCATCGCTAATAGAATTTGCATTAATATACACAGCTTCTTTAAAAATTAATTAGCCAAAGTAGAGCATCGTGTGCTGAGACTCTCAAGCAGGAGGGAGACACTGAAGCAGGACTGAAATCAGCAGCCTCAAAGCTGCTGGGAGAGCCGAGGACGGCTGGAAACATCGCCCCAGCCGTTCTGTCCTGCCCGTCGCGTCCCGATGGGGACACAGACACGAACTGACAGCGGGAAGCATCGCCGCGGAAAATCTGGGAGGAAATCATGGATTTGAGCTGGGCCCGGAGGCTCCTGCGCTGCTGCCCAAGGCTGTTGTGCTGCAGCTACAAAGGAGTACAGGGAACCTGTTAAGTCATGGAAGGGAGCTGTGATGTTTGCTGATGTTGTCCCGAGGCTGGGCAGTGCCAGCCCCTCACAGCTCGTGCCAGTGCAGGGCACGGCTCTGGTGCGGGCACAGATTTATCCAACAGCAGCAGCACTGGGATGACCCAGGAAATGTCGGATAACCCCATCCCAAAGTCAGTCTCCTCACTGCCATATCTTTCCTTCAGCCTGCAAAGGTAACGGCAGATTGGGGTGCTCTTTACTTGACTGGTTTGGTAAATCAGCAGCAGCCATGCACCCTCAGTCTCCTGCACCTTCAGTTCCATCGTGTGCTGGGGCTGCCTTTCGCTGTTCCACTTGAAGGGGAAAAAACAAACTTAGTGGTCACGTTTGTTTGTCTGGGGAAACCACAGGGCATAGAGTGGGGCAGTGGCTGCCATTTTGTGCCTGGGGAAACCACAAGACATAGAGCTGGGAAACGGCTGCCATTTTGTGTCTGGGGAAAACACAGAGCATAGAGTGGGGCAATGGCCGCCATTTTGTGTCTGGGGAAACCACGGGGTGTAGAGTGGGGGAACAGCTGCCATTTTGTGTCTGAGGAACCATGAAGTGTGGAGTGGAAACAGCCACCATTTTGTGTCTGGGGAAACCACAGAACAGGGAACTGGGGAATGGCCAATATGTTGTGGAATAACTGCTGTTATAGAGCTGGGGAATGGCTGCCATTTTGTGTCTGGTGAAACAACAGCGTGAGGGACTGAGGATCAGCCACCATTTTGTGTCTGGAAAACCATGGGGTGGGGAGCTGGGGAATGGCCACCATTTTGTGGAACAGCTGCCATCCTGTGCAATGGTAGCCATTATACGTCTGGGGAAACCACAGGGCACAGAGCTGAGGGAACAGCTGCCATTTTGTCTGGGGCACAGGGCAGGGGAATGGCCGCCATTTTGTGTCTGGGGAATCCACTGGGTACAGAGCAGGGGAATGGCCACAATTTCCTGCCATTGTGTCTGGGGAAGCCACAGAGTGTGGACTGGGGGAACTGCCATAATTTTTTGTTTGTCTAGGATACCTTTAGTCAGAAGCTGTACAAAATTAATGGTATTTGTGACAACATTGGGCAGGTTGTGGCCTTGTCTTCTTTTGTACTTTAGCCCTGCTGGGTTATAAATCTGAACTATGCTGTGGCCAGTGAGGTACAGTGTCTGAGCTGGGCAGAGTTTCTCTTTGCAATGAGTTTCTCTCATTGCTGAGCTCTTCCCAGCTTTACAACTTTCCTGACAAGAACTTCCTCTACGTGTAGATATTTTCATCCCTTACTACCTGTGAGTTCTCTGTCTCCAACTATCTGTTAAAATTATGAATAATTCCTAGCCTGCTCATGTACTGTCACCTTGAAGGTATTTATAAGCTTTGATCCTGCCCCCTTTGAGTCAAGGCAGTGCCATTGTTTCTAGTACAGTCACATGTCTCATTGTCCAATTTCAGGGTTCGTTACACAGCAGTGGAAGTTCCGTCTGGGCTGGAATTTGGAAAGTGGAGTTTCAGATTGAGAGCAATTAAAAGAAAACCAACCAGATATGGGGATTAACTGTTATACTTATGCAACAGCAAGGAAGATGAAGAGTTCTAGTTGCAGTCTGGCTGCTTTTGGTAAGTTATTGTGAATTAAATGAGTTTCAAGCAGTGCAACATTTCTGCTTTCACTGCAGCTTCAATCTCCTCAGCATCTCCATCTTCATGATGTGTATGTGCAGCCTGGGAAAGGTTCAGACACAGCAGCAGTCTGTGGGCAGCCAGCTCTGGGCCAAATGCTGTAGGCTAAAATATAGCTGGAGATCACTTAAATGCTGCTCCTTTTAGGACAAATTCTTCATTTTCTCTGAATCCAGACGTGGTCAGTAATTGTAGGCTCTTTGGCTCTTCATGGATGGAGAGAAAGGCCAGGCAGAGACTTCAAGAGTTGCTTTTTTGATTTAAAAGAGGTTGTTATAGTGACGTGTGACATATTTAATGAGCACGTGTTTTTCTGATTCATCGTTTCAGATCTGTGTTTGTTCATACAATGGTCTGTGTTACCTTCCCTCTCCAAGCCCTAGGATACCATGTTTTTAGATTGCTCCTGGCATCTGAGGATTCACTGCTCAGAGCAAGCTCAGGGGACATGAGTGTCCCCTTGGGAAGGCTGAGGGGGTGGCTGGCAATGAGAAAGCACCTACACTCAGTTCTGCAGCCAAATGAGACACAAATCAAACTCTTTCACACCAAGTAGGCAAAGTCAAAGTGCTCCTTTGCTGACCAGATGTGCTGAGTAGCAGAAGGGGAAGGCAGAGCTGAGGTGGGTGTGTGTGTATGTCAAGGAATCCACTGGTTTCCATCCAGTGTGTGGTGAACTGGTAGCTGGGACATGACAAGAAGCATGAAAAATGAGGGATATTGGAGATGGGTGGAGCTGGACTCAAAGACAGATTCGAAGTGCTGGAGTGGGTCTGAGGAGTGAAATGGGTCAAGAAACTCTAAATCTAGGAAGGCTTTGCTTCTACATCAGAATGCAAATAGATACCACAATGATAGGAGTGCCACCCTGGTGACTGCCCCAAGGACCTCCCCTTGCCATGCTACTTCACCACTACCCTGCAGCCCTCCCCCTACAACCAGCACCACCCAGGGCAAAAGAGGATGGGAAAGGGACTGCTCTCTGCTCCAGGGTGGGGAACTGGGCAACCAGAGTTTGGGGCTTGTTGCTGCTCCCAGTTTTGAGTGGGGAAACTCCCCTGGGTCACCGGTCAGACTGTCTTGTGCATCTTCCAAGACCAAGATCCAAAAAGTGTAGAAGTGATGCTGGCATAAGTGGCATTTCCTACCTAGAGGGTGAGGGACCTGTTGAGAACTGCAGAGGAAGGATTTTTGCAGGACTGCAGTGAAATAAGCAACTGAAACCATTCTGCTGTACTGTAAGAGGGCTGAGACACTGGGGAGGGCAGGATGCTTTCTGTGTGAGAGACCTCAGTCTCAGGACAGGGCTGCACATCCTCAGTTGCTCCTTATGAATCACTGGGGATGGAATCAGTGTGTTATGGAAAGGGTGTTGCGTGCGAAGCAGCGCTCTGTGCTAACATCAAGGATATTTGTCTTGTTGGTGCCTTACTGTCTTTGATTTCCCCAGAAACAAAGTGAATCCCTGAAGGAATTTCTTTCTTGCTTTCCTTCTGAAATTTGATTATTTGAAGAGATTGAGGAATTGCATAGTTTAGGAAAAGCTTCCTAGGGAAAGCAGCTTGCAGGGCTGGGCATGTCAGCTTCTGTTGCCTTGTGCTGCATCCTGAGACTCTGTCAGGAGCACCCTGGGAAATACTGATCTGATGCTGCAGCTCCATGGTAGTCCACAGGGGTCTGTGCCATTAGAGGGCCTGAAGCAACAGCAAAACAGGGTAGCAGAGGGCTGAGGAAGTAGCTAGTGAGGAGAAAATCCTTGCTTTCCTGCAGTTACCAGTAGCATTAGCTCTGCATTAGATTTTTTTCTGCTGCCAGGTCCAGGGTTCAACCAAGACGTGGGACAGGCCTGGCCTCCCAGCAGCAAGGGAAGTGTGACTGAACCAGCCCTCACCCTGTGTCTGCAACAAAGCTGGTGATGTTCCCAATGAAATCCCTGGGCAGCAGTGGCAAGGCCTTGGGGCTATGGCACTATGGGGATCTGGCAGCAGGAGAGCAGTGGTGTATGGAGCAGGGTTGTGCCCCCAAATTGTAACCTGGTCTTTAGTTATATTAAGGACAAAATGGTGGTACTTTAATTTTTTTCTATTAATGACAAAATAGAGTTTGAGTATTCTTATTTTTGTCCTTCTGTTTTATTTTACCCCCTGGCTCTTAGTAATGCTCTGCTGCTTCTTGGCCAGGGGGCTGCATGACCTTGGCTGTCCCAGGCCCTCCTGTCCTCAGGACATGACTTTGAGCTGGGACTTAAATCCATGTGTTAACCAAAACCCTGGCAACACTTTCCTTTGAGTCAGTGTCTCTGTGGGAGCATTCTCCAATATAACTTTGGTACTGTAAATACTAGAGATATTTACCTTCTGTTTCAGGGGAGTGAGGGCTTTGGTCTTCCAGCATATTTAATTCCTTAGCCTGGCTTAGCCTTTATTGGCTCTGGATTGTCAGACAGAGCTGTGGTGGATTTCTGCTTGTTTTCCCCGAAGGTACAAGAGGTATCACCCACACAAGCAGATGGTTTTGGAGGGGTCTGTCTCCAAAAGGGACTTCTGACATTGGATGTGGCAGAAGTCACAGTGCAGAAATATTTGCAGTAACACCACATTGCAGGTGTTACCCTCAAATCATCATCACTTTCCTCCCTCCAGAAAGGCCACTCTGATTAACGCTTGTAGCATCACAAAGAAACACCATAATACATGGATTTCACAGGCAGGGAATTTGTCAAATACAGATATGGCCATTGAGGCATGCACTGATCCAGAGGCTCCTGGGGTGCTTCAGATTGATGGTCCACAGCTCTCCTGGGCCAGCATAAAGCTGGAGGTGGGCACAGCCAGCCAGGGACTGTCCCAGCTGAGGGCAGGGCCAGATGAAGGGTATCCCTAGATTTATCATGGTCACTTTAAAATGGTCATCAAAATGTTTCTCTTCTCAGTAGTAACACATTTTCAGAGCTCACCAAGCAACATATGGATCTCTGAAAATTAAATACATTTTTTTATCAAAACCCAGGTAGCCCATCATCTCTCCCTTTCCTAGTTTACCACTAGAAATGTAGAATACTTGAAGCTGCAACTAAAAATACCCCCCATTTCTAAATTTTTGTTGAAAAGGCCACTTGCTTGTTTTGAAGGGTTAGATTTCATCACTATTTAGAAGCAGCTGCCTGAAGCAAAGCACAAGGTTTAGGCTTGGCCTGCCCACACAACATATTGCCATGCTGATCTTCTCTCAGCCCTGACCACCTGGAGCCCCTTGTGTGGAAGGTGATGCAGACCCAGAGTCAAACTGCAGCATGTGATGGAGATGTGCATGGATGTCACCAGTGTTCTTATCCTGACCAGCCCCGTGGGAGTATCTCCTGAAACACGTGGCTGCAGGGACAAGGGCAAGGCTGAGGTGCTGCACAGACACACCAGGTGATTCACCCACCTGTGCACGGAGCCAGTGGCAGTGCCAGCAGTGACTCAGGTCTCCTCTACTTCTTAAATTTAGACTTGTCAGCTCTCATCTCTCTCTGCAGCTTTGTGAAGTGTAATGGGATCCAAGGCAGTTGCAAAACAATGTCAAAGGTGTTAAAATGATTACCATAAAAATACATCTGTTTTCTGCAGCATGCCTTGGAATGCCACAGAGCTCTTGAAAACCAGAAGGGTGGCACCTGGCTGCCAGAGCGTGTCTTATGTGGACTTGGAGACGTCTGCTGGAATGGTAGGATTTGCTTTTCTTTTAAAATCATTATTGTAGGCAGTTAGAAAAAAAATCAGTTCTGTTTCCCATGTGATGCAGATCCTGATGTAGCTTCTAAATCCCTCTAACCTGATTAAGGCCTTTAGAATTTCGACTATTGAAAAATACGAATTTTTTCATACAAGTATCTGAGGTTTATCATCCTTAGTGCAGCAGATAAAATTAGGTGCCTAAGTCTTATCTTGAGAAATTCAAGTAGCTCAGCCTGCAGGGATCATTCAACCTTACCAAAGGCTTTAACATATGTTTGTATGTAAATATAGTTTACACATATATTAAGCTTTCATACGTATATGTGAACGTAGATTGTGTATATGGCAGCTTGCAGCCAATCTTGAGGAGGGATTTTCTTGATACCCTTTTATGTTATATAGTCAGGCAAACAGAGCCTGATCTAACCCCGGCAGTTTAGAGATGCCTGTTATCTTTGTCATCCCTTGGATCACACCTTCCCCAAAGGGCGGTGAAGCTCGGGCATGTGGATGGTGATTGCAGAGATGCATCCTCCTCTGTGGCAATGTTTGCTCTGTAGCACATGCTGGAAAGGGTGTCAGTGCAGAAGAATAAAGATTCAGGGTTCTGATAAATGCACATGGCAAATATCTTTCCATGGAAGGGAGTGTTGCAATTTCCAGCCAAAGTTCTGTGCTTTTATGGCTTGCCAAGTCCTGGTGTGCAGTGTACCATACCCTGGGAAATGTCACCTGCATCGTGCTGGCCATGGGGACCACCTGAGCTCCCAGAGCTGCATGTCCTTTTGTGATGGGGACAGCATGGAGATAGATCTTGGCAATGCCAACAGGTGAGAGCAGGAGGGGCCGAAGTCTAGCCAGCTTTGAGCCCTGTGATGGAGCTGGTCTGGCCGTGGGGACCACAGACCTTGGGGAGCCACCCCCTCGGCCAAGGAGGAAGAACTGAGTTTCCTTGGCAGCAGAAGGCCATGATTGCTTCACTCTGCACTGATTTTTACACTACCCTTGGTGGTACAGCCCTGGGCTTTGGCCTTTGGAATGTTGAGATTCCTCTCATGTGCAGAGCACGGTCAAACCCAGAGCAGGAGAGGGAGCTGCTCAGGGCAAAATGGGTGTAGCACCACCACATTGTTGCTTTCCATGCTTTCCCTTCGCTGTCTCCCAGTACTTTGTGCAGTTGTAAAGGTCAGATCTGTTAAACTCATCGAAGGAAATGTGGTCTGTAGTGTTTGAGTTTTCAGGAATGCAGTGTGGTGGTGATGGTTAAACCTGCTTAGTTCAGTGCACCAGCAGCTCCTGCAAAAGGTGTGGGTTGGTGTTGACACAACCCCCTGACACATCCTGCTGGTTCATCTGGAGGTGTGACCCCAACAGACTCCCGTTACAATGTACAAAGTGAGCAGCACCAGTCAATCCCACATCTGCGTTATTTAAAGGCTGGAGCTACTGGTGTGCTCTCAGCTGGCCCACAGTGGCATTTACATTTTGGCAGCACAAGCGCAAATTGCAGTCCTGCCAACGAGACAGATCTTTGCATGTGCCCTGGTGCACTCAGAGGTACAAGTTTCCTCAAGGCATTCCTGGTTGCAACTGCGAGATAATCACTGATCACTTTTTGAAAGTCACAACGTTCTGGCTGATGTGCCTTTTCCCATGGAAAAACATTAGGATATGTGATCTCAGGTATGCAATGGTAGCAACAGAGGAGCTATTGACAGAAATAGAGAACACCTCTGAGGGCTCTTGTGAGCTGGCAGCTGAAAACTTATCTGCTGAGCTCCCTTTTGGGTAACTGAAGGAGACTGTGAGCAATGGGAATTCGAAACTGTACCCAAGGACTGCACTGAGCGCTTCCTCCAGTGTGGGAATACCAACTGGCTGCCTGTTCTACTGAAAGGAGGGCCAAAAAAAAAAAGACAACCATGAGGAGGAAGAGGCAGATGCAAGAGGGAGAAGCACACAGTGCTGGAAGTGATGTAGTGGAAACACAGCCTAGAGCAGAGGAGAAAACCAGGACAGTGCCAGTCCTTGGAAGGGGAAGCCACAGGTACAGCCTGGGAGAAGAACAGATGCAGTAAAGAGGTGAAACAAGGCAGGCCCAGTGGGCAGGAGGGTGTGGGGGATAAAGCAATGCCAAAAGAAGGATAACAGCAGGTAGCAGAAACAAGACTGTTCTCCAGCAAGAATTACAGCAGGACAGAGACTACTGAGCCTTTGTGATCCAGCTACATGAGGAAATTCAGAAAGGGATCCTCATAGATACAGTTTAGCAACCTCTTGGTTGACCTGAAATTGCCAGATTATTCACAAGCATCCTGTGGGGCTGTGTGGCACGTTGGTTTTGTTAAGACACTCACACTTCTCGTACTGTCTTCACATCTGTGATATTTATGGGTAAAAATAATTCAGTACAAATATAGTTTGCATCTGTCTTTAAGAAATCAAAGTTGTTGTGATGCCTGGGGCTGTGACAGAGAGCGTTAGAGAAGTGCAAGCAGAAAGCTCCTGCTGTAGGGAGGCAAAGAAATCTGGAGTTAAATAAAAAAAAAAAACAACTCTAGCATCACAGTTCCACCCAGTCCCTCTCACTGCGCTCATGGTTAATCAGTATGTGCTCCTGACAGCCCATCCTGGCATATTAATTAGCGCAGCACCCTAACAAGGAGAGCAGAGAATTGTGTTTCAGTGATAAGCTGAGCCTCTCTGTTTGTTTCGAGGCAGGCTGGCTAGCACTGAGCTTTCACGCTGTGCTGCTGTAAGGGATGGGAATGGGTGGTGGAGGCTGGAGAAGCTCCGCTCTGGCAGGGGAGATGGGAGGCTGTGGAGGCGCTCTCCGCATGCCGGCACGGCAGAGAGAGCCGGAGTGTGGAGCCAGCCCCAGCAGCGCAGCAGCACTGAGCTCCCAGGAGAGTTCCTGCAGCAGCCTGCTGCTTCTAAAAGCTGGTCAATAAACATTAGGTAAGATGAATGTTTCTTTGTCAATGCGTTTATCTGAACATCAGTTACATAGGGCACTAGTCAGGAGACATAAAATGTCTTGTGCGGCTTTATTAAAGAGGAACTTTAATTACCTATTAAGAACTGACCGTTCTTTCCCAGTACATGAAAATGCAAATCTGTCAGTGTGGTTCAGTGATGATTATTTGCATCCTGAAGAGCAAAGGGCCCAGCGCTGCTGCTG
Source organism: Hafferia zeledoni (assembly GCA_035583235.1). Lineage (NCBI taxonomy): Eukaryota > Metazoa > Chordata > Aves > Passeriformes > Thamnophilidae > Hafferia > Hafferia zeledoni. The sequence goes on from JAWWEV010000115.1 coordinate 581,452, forward strand.
AGATGCTCCAGTGGGCACAACTCCCCTCACAGTGAGGGTGTTTTCATGTCTCCTGTCTGCAGACACTCTGTCCAGTGCCACTTTGTGAATGGGATTTGGAGTAAAACAAATATGATTGGATGGAAGCCCAGCTTCTGAGTCTGGAAGTGGAGCACTGAGCTCCTGATTGAGATTTGATTTGGGTTTATAAGCAACTGTAGGGGTAGGATGATGTGTTTGGGGGTGGCTTGGTGGCTCTGTGGTCTCCTGCAGCATTGCCTCCCAGCCTAACCAGCTTAGCTCAGATATAGGTGACCAGGAGGGCAAAGTACAGGCAATGCTGACTCTGAATTTGTGTTGTTTCATACTGGTTCACAAACTGGCAGCTCAGCCACTTGAAGGGATACTTGGTTTTGTGACTGTAGCCAAATGACAACTGCACAAACAAAGCAGAAATGCTGCTGAGCTGTTTGATGTTGATCTGAGCTTCCCAGGACCTTCCTCCTCAGTGACTCAGGCTCTTGTCCTTCATGTGCTCAGAAATGTGCACACACAAAGGATGTTAAAGAAATCTGCTGCTGGCACATTAGCTTGCTTTTTTTTTAAATTATTTGTTATTAATCCCACTGAGCCAAATGGTATAGATTTTACTGAAGGGGGAAATTGCTTGTTATTATCCAAATAATGCAACCCAACAAAATCTCAGAGGCAGAAGGTGTATTAACCCACCTGCTATTGACCTGCCTGCTCACCCAAACCTGAATGCCATAAACTGGACAAAACACCTCTCTTCACCCTGCAGCACAGACAATTAAAATGACTCATTAAAGATCAAAACTTAAATCAGCTCAGAGAAACCCTCCACTGCACAACCATAGGCCCTTCCCTGGCGACTGCAGGGCAGCAGAGCTCATAAGGGGTGTTGAACCACCACCAAGTCATAGAAGCAGCAGGACTGATGAGGAGTGGCCTCCTTTAGGGGGTCCCATCAGCAGGTACTTATCACAGAGAAAGGTATTTCATCCTCTTAAGCATCGCATGAGTTAAATATGACATTGGTGGTTGTATTTTTTGCTTGTTGCAAGCACTGGTCCAAGGGGATAGTACAAAAAGAAAGAAACGAGGTTATATTCAAGATCTAATTTAGACTGTAAATCCTCTGGTGGTCACGGCTGATGCTCCTCTCTCTGTGCAGCTCTCAGTGCCAGGGGCCTCCTCCAGCAACACAAGGTCCAGCGGCTACTGGAGGGCCGGGGTTAGTTAAACCGGTAATAGCGGCAGGAGCCACCGAGTCTGAGAAGCAAAATCAATGGAGCAGGATCTAAAAGCTGTGCTAAATAACTCCTCAATAATCATAAATCTTGTTACCAACAGCTCTCATGCTGCTTTACAGTGGAAAGGATGCCCTCACTTTGCAGAGGCAGAAATTCAAGCATCGAGGAATGAAGAGATCCTTCCTAGAGATGCAGGAGAGAAAAAAGGGTCTGGATTTCTGGGTCGGTGTGTTATCTGTAGGGCTGCATTGCCTCCCTCCCGTGACCAGGAGAATCAGCATGGGAATAGCCTGCTGGCAATTTTCAGCTCTCTGGTGGGTGCTTTAAGGAATCATTTCCCTCTGGGCTCTGCTGATCAGCGCCGGGCCATGGAGATTGGCCAGGAGGATGCTGAGAGGCAGCAGAGGAGCAGGCTCAACGCCTGCCTCTTCAGCCAGGAGTCTGCCTAATGGGTTTTTCCTCTCCTTTCAGCTGCTCTCTGTGCATGCAGGAGAAGCAGAGCAGTCTATGCCTGGTTCTAAGATCTGTTTTCAGCAGGTGATGAGAACAGCAGAACTTGGGAGAAAATTATACTTGTTTTAACATGCAGCAGTCTGACTTCATCCCTGCTCACTTGTCACAGCATTGATCTCGATAAAAAAGGCAGCTTTTGTGTTAACTTACTCAGAAAGCACATCAGGCAGGGGTTAGAAAATATCCTCCCCTCTACTCTTCCTCCAGAGCCCCACACAGGGTCTGGCTGAGACCCTGCAAGAGGCAGCCTCTTCCCTGAGCTGCTGATGGGAAATAGATGCCTGATCAAAACGTGGGGTTGTAACCATCAGTGGAGGGGTCAGGGACAAGTTTCCCAGGATGACTCCTGCAGCAGAGAAAATTCAAGTGGAAAATCCTAGGTGCAGGAACCCAGTTTCAAGCCAGAGCCTTTAGCTCTCATCTTACTGGTTTGGGGGTAATTTTTTTTGTGTGTTTTGATTTTGTGGGGTTTTTTTAATTAATGTTAAAGTTTGTAGATTGATTAAGTACTTACCTGATGTGAATAAGGATGAATTAACTCCTAAATCATTGTGATGCTAGACAAGAAATCCTTCTTGGAGTGGCCTTGTGGGCTTGGAGTTTGTGTTGAGGACAAAGAAGAGGAAACCAAAGGCTGTGACTATGCTGGTGTTTTAATGAGGATGAGGGTGAGATTTTGCAGCAAAAAAATTGAGGCTTTGGCTCATTGGGAGGCTTTTGCATCACCAGAGGGCAGCAGAGATTGGAAGAAAACATTGCTGTGAAAATCCTGCAGCAATGGCCAGAAAAGAGAAGGAAATTATTCCTCCTGTATGTTCGAGTGAGCGACCTGCCATCGGTCAGTGTGGGCAGAGGTGGGTGCGCGTCCCCCTGTCCCTCGCCAGCCGAGCAGTGCCGAGGGCTCAGCCCTGCCCTGCTGCTGCACTGGGAGGAATGCAAAGAGATCTCTGTCCTTCTGGCCGATACCTTGCACCAGGACCTGTCAGCTGGCTGGCAGAAGGAAAATGTAGCGGATAAATATTTGCAAGGAAGGCAAAAAGCAGTCCAGATTGACATCTGTGCCCCAAGTCCTGCTCTGGGCTGCAAAGAAAATAGAGCATGCAAAATGTTCAGTCCCTTTGCTCAGCTAAGGCAAAAGCCTCGTGGAGGGATCCTTCCCCTGACAGTGACTTTTGGTCACGGCATGTTGGCAAACCGCCCCTTCCCCTTCTGCTGCCTTCCCACCCCGTGCCCTCAGCCCCCAGGAGCAGACCTTTGCTCCCCTTCACCACAGGCTTGTCTTTCTGCCTCTGGCATCACCAGCAGCTTTCCCTCAGCTCCCCTTGCTCTCTTCATGCCTTCCCCTCTATGATTAAAGCCTGTGTGTTGCAAACCAGAGGAGGGACAGTGTGAGCCCACTCATGCTCCAGGTTCCTGCCCAGCCCTGCCCCTGTGCTCTCCTGCCCACCCAGGTATCGGGATCAGCAAACACCTGACCAAGGCAGCACTGGGAAGCTTTATGTTGCCTCTCCGGATTGAATTTGGGCAGATTTGCACAGCAGAGTTAAACGTGTAGCAACAGTGAGTGCTAAAGCACATCAGCATAATCCCAGTTCTCGGACTGATGCAGAGAAGACTCTGTGTGTTGCTTTCTGGGGACGCTGCCCAGCAAAACAGCCCAATTTTATTGGAAAACAAGCGACGGGGCTAAGTAGAGATCTCCCCAGCCCCTCTCCACTGGCTGCCTCCTACCACAAATACAGGGGCTTTCCTCAATTAATTCAGCTTTATGTGTGGGGAAAGCTACTTGCTGTTCCATGGCCCCTCCAAACAGGATTATTAGGGATCAAATTATTTGTGTTGCATTGTAATTATTACTATTAACTTAAATAATAAATTAGAAGCTCCAGCAGGAGGAAGGTGCTAACATTTGCTCTTCTTTGAAGTGAACCTCTCACTGAAACAAAGCTGCCTGCTGAGGATTTGCAGGTAGCTATTTGGCATATATTTGCAGGATTAAACAGCCTAAAATAACCCCCAGGCTGCTGACTGCTTTGGCACCATGTCTTGCCTGTTCAGATGTGACTTTCAGTTGTGCCTTTCACTTGTACCAGGTTTTTTTTCCTTAGTTTATTCCTTCCAGGCAAATTTCTGACTGTTGTCAGGACCCTGGGCAGAAAACACAATGAAATAGCACTGATGTCTCAGCTGCTGTAGCAAAAGCCTTTTTGAATTATAAGGCTCTTTTACTGCAACAGGAACAAGGAGGGTGGGTTTGCCTCACTATGCCATGATGGTGTTTACCAGGCTGCCATCCCTCCTCCTGCTTTCCCCATGCCTACAGGAGGCCTTTGCAGTGCTCCTGATTAGACAGGAATGTGTAGGGAGGGAACAGGCAGCCCATCCAAGCATGAAGGAAAGGCAGGTGATTAGCTGGGTTGCCAAAGCTCATTGGAACGGGCCAAATTTTTTTCTAGTGCCTCTTTAACACAAAATTCACAAGCAGACCCTGGAGCCCAGACCTCCCTGCAAGAAAGTGGCTCAGCACCACCTTTACCTCAGCTTCTTGCCACATCTGAGTTTCAGACTCAAACTGTCAGTGGCTGCAGGTCAGCTGAAATCGGGGGCTGTGGGGAGTCTGAGGCACGTTCTGTCCCTGGTACCAAGCCAGGCCCCAAGGCAGGGAGTGTGCAATGAATGACCTGCTCTGATAGATTGGGAGGCACATGGGGCTGAATGGTGCTTACTGACAGCTTAGAAAACTCTCTTGAAGATTCAGGAAGTTTTTCAAACTAGGAGTTCAGCAAAGACCTTGCTTTGCCCCTCTTCCTCCAGCACGTGTGTTGAGGCACACCAAGGCTGCCCAATGAGCACCAGGACCAAACCAAGAAGAGCCCATCGTGTGGCATCACACACAGACCCACCCTGCTGCCGAGGGCTCAGCCATCCCCTGGAGGGATCCCACCTCTCCCAGGCCCCTGAAGCTGCTGCAGGCACTCCTGTAAACAGGCAGTAAACATTCAGCCCTGCAGCTGAGGCACTCCATGGTGATGGGTCAGACATGGCTGAGCAATTGTTTGTCTGCCCTGACTGGATGAGCATGCAAACAGAGTCAAGTAAACAGAGCTGCCCAAAGCCCATGGATTTGCTGTTATTAATTTTGGTGAAAACTATTGATGGTAATTCTTAAGTCTGTTAGAACAGAGACATTAAACATCTTTTATTTTACTTTTTTTTAAAATTTATAATCCTATGAGGAACTTGAAGGAAAAGGGTCAGCTTTAAAGTTTTGAGCACAAATCCCATAAAAATCTTATTTAAAAGGACCATATTTCAACATTTTTTTACTGTTCCCCCAGCAGATTTTGCTGTGACTGCTCAAGGCTCACTTTAAAATTGGTTTCTGTAAGCAAAGCAACATGCATCTCTGAAATTCATTTTCACTGAATATTTTTTACATTCTGGAAAAGCTCCCTCCCACACTGAAAGCACACTGCATGAGGTGAGGAGCCTGGCCTCAGCAAATTCATTTATAAAAAGGTGCAAATCAGCATTTCAAATGTGGATGGTGCCTGTCAGTACAGAGGCTCGACTGTCAGAAGGTGATATTCCTTGTTTACTGATAAATTAAAATCTCTTCACCCAGGAGAGCTTTCAGACTCACAGTGAATGAGCAGGCTGGGAAAGGAAACCCCCAGCTCTTGGCAATTCACAGCCAGCTCAGAAGGGAGAGGGGGGCCCTGCACCTTTACCAGTGTGGCCCCCTCAGCTGGGACAGGAGAAATTGCTGTGGGAAGGACAGGGACAAGCAGTTCCAGCAGGCTGAGAGGGGAGTGCTGCCTGAGGAACCAAGGTTGTGAAGGGGGGCTAAAACGCACAAGGGGATGAAAGTCATGATGAAATGATTCTTTAGCTGTTTCTTTTAAGTAATGGCTGTATTTGATTTCTTCTTCTCCTCTGCAGTAGATGCCAGGTCGCTCTGGCCCATCAGATAATAACTGCTGACAGGCATCCAGAATTAATAGGCAATTTGAAGATACTTCTGGCCCATGTGAATGTTTCTGTTGGTCCCTCTGTGATGCTTGTACAGCTCAACAGCAGCTCCCTGTGCTGTGCCAGGCTTTTTTGTCACCCTCAGTCACCAGGTAGGAGCTGGTTTGCAAGCCCTGTGCTACAGAAGAGCTGTTGGGTTGTACAGGCACTGCTGGTAGTAGGAGAGGGTTTACTCACCTCATTCTTTCTGTGAGGTCACACCCAGCAAATACTTTGTTATTTTATTTCACTTTTTTCTCTTTTTTTCTTTTCTTTTTTTTTTTTTTTCCTTCTTCCAAGACATCTCCCAGGCTTATAATGCCAACATACCATGATTTAGCCTTGCCCAAATTCTTTTGGGGAGCAGGAAGTGAAGCCTTTACTTGGGGATGAGGAAATCCTCCAGCTCTTTAAAGCCAATACAATTCCTTTTGCTAAAACTCTTCCCTGATTTGTTATTACAAATTATGTTCCATGGCAAGGGATTTGTGGCAGTAGTAAAGCTGAATTAAATTTCCTGAGGTTCAGTCTCAAGCAATTGATAAGCTGGACTATTCAGTAGCCATTCAAAGGTCCTAAGCTGCAACGGTATTTATTATCTCCACTGCACTTACAGTAACACAAGAATTCCAGTTTGTGTTGCCTGTTTTGCATTAGCATGTGAGCACAGATTGCTGGAAATAGAACAGTGTTTGTGTTGCAACTTGCCTTCCAGAAAAAAAAACAATTGAATGTTAAGTGTGAATAAAATGGGGAGGAAAAAAGTGTGTTCTTATATTTCAGTCATAAATATGTATTTAATGAAACATATGGTAAATTGGGAAAAAATGCACATGCTGGATGTAGGAAGCCTGTAAGACAATCTGAGTACAGAGGTGAGAGGAATTTTTGTCATATGTGTGTTATTTTGTGCCTTCTATCCAAGCTGTTGTCTTATCACAGTGAAGATTTGATGTATTAGCATGACATAACTCTGATTATGTCTTCCTCCTTGAACAGTGGTGCAGAGGCAAGTTGGGGAAACTCCAGAGTGGCTCAGAGAAGTCTGGGAACAGGGGAACTCATTGTGCATGTTTGCATTTGGGGTAGATATGTGAGTGGTGCTGGGGTGGGAGCACGGATGAAATGGGGAATCAGGTGTATATGAATCCAGTGGGAGCTCCAACAGGAGCACAGTGGTGAGGGAGTGGTTTCTGTAAAAACACAAACAAAACCAGTACAAGGCAGGCCTAAACAGTTGATCTCTGGCATCTTCTCCATCTATTATCTCTTGATGCACAACTACATTCCTGCCCTGCAGGATCTGGTGACTTTAGCAGTCTCTTACTCAGCACTGGGGTTTCCTACATAATGAGGAACCTTTGAAACACTTAACTGAGTTTTAAGTGGATAAATGTGTGCCAATAGTATCTACAACAGCAACTCCCAGCCCCGACTAATTTCATGTGCTTTGCAAGTGAACTTAGACTGGCACATGCAGGGAATGGGAGGATGAGCCCTGTAATTGCCTGGGGTCTGCAGTGGAGAGGTACTGAAGCCCTCTGGGGTGGCAAAGCAGCCAGCCTGAGGTACTTGTGTTAGTTGGAAACAATACCTGAAAGCTTTACAAGTGTCTTGAGCTTCAAAGGCAAATCACAAAGGGTGACTAAGGTTAGATTACAGCCTGATTGTGAACCAAAACTAGCACACAACTCCTCTGGCCTTAGGTTGTGGTTCATCTTTCCTTTCCATGTCAGCATTGCTGCTGTTCATCTACTTAACTTTTCTGCTTTGGCGTCTCTCTTTGATTTATTTTTCACTTCTGCTGCCCATCCTAAGAGATTGAGTCACAGTCATAATCCGTTTGAACTCCTACCTGCAAATTTCCTTGTTCTCAGTAGGTTTTCTGACACACAACTGATTCAGCTTCCCAGAAGGATCTCTCACTTGGGAGAGTGGGGTTTTGCTCTCTATTACCATGGTCTGTCTGTCTCTGACTATCTCTTGGTACCCTTTAAAACCCTCCACCAAATGATCACTCAGCTTTTCCATACCCAGTCCATTAGCACAGTCTCTTTCCCTCTCTCACAGCTTGCTTCCAGCTTTTATTCAATATCGTTACTTCTGCTGGCATCCGTTTTAAGTTCTGGAGCTTTATTCCTTGACTCTCCTTGTAATATCTGCTTCCACATTCCTCAAATCTTCCTTTGCTGCTATTGTTGCTACATGCAAAAGACTCCTACTCCCCTTCTGATGTACAAGGGAGAGTCTCTAATTACATCTTCATTGCCACCCCTGAGGACAGTCTCAAAAGATGCTTCTTGACTCCAGACAAGCCCCTCTGTTTGCTCTGAATTGGCCTGTGGGCCACTGGCACTTGAATGAGTTGACCAGTCATGCAAAGATGTTTTCCAAGCATTGGATTTTTGGATTGAATGATAGATACCAAAACACTGCTAAAGTCAGCTCTTCTCCCTTTCTTTTTGTTGAACAACTGGGAGAGTGTGCAGCCCATTCTGGCTGAGATGAGAAGGATGATGCTCATAAGCATTTCCTATGGGAACAGAAAACGGCTCCCTCTTGGTATTTGTTTTTCCAAACAGCCTTTTCAGAGGCCAGTCACCAACAATTCTACTTGGACAATGTGATCCAAACTGATTCAGGAGGCAGACCCAGCAGTTGCCCTGATGAACATAGGCAGCAGAAAATGGTCTGTACCCTAACACAGGAGTTCCTGAGTGAAGAGAACTCCATGGTACCTGCAGAGAGGAGAGCTGAGGGACTGGCTCTAAGAGCAGAGAACTCTCCCAGCTAATCTTCACAACAGAACTCTGTCAGAAACACAAGAGCTTTTCTGCAGCTGATGTATCATGCACCTTGCACACAACTGACATGCATCCATCACACACAAGTCACTGAAGAATCGTGACCACCTTGTCCAGGGAGAAGTAGAAGGCACAGGCCTGGTGGGTACAGTCACTGGGGAGCCACAGGGTCCTGCCTGTTCTCTGCCCCTGACAGAGGAGCTGCTCTGGCAGCCCCAGTTCCTGCCCACACCCCCATTCTGGAGGCAGTCCTGGCTGTGCCCACACCTCCCACACACAGAAGGTCCACACCAAGCTCCTTATCACAGCAGTGTATTAAGGCAAGTGTGAGGGTTGAGGCAGGCACCGTGAGGCAGCAAGGGGGTCTCGTTGGGGTGGGAGGGAGCTGGGTGCTGCCCTGTGTCCCCAGCAAGGATGGGGGCAGGGTGCTGTCCTCTCATGGGTGGTGTCTCTGTGTCCCAGGTCTTCTGTGGTCTGTTGTGAGCTGACATGAGCTTCTTCTGTCCCAGGCAGGGGCCGGGGGTCCTGCTGCCCTGTTCCAGCAGAGGCAGGTGCAGTGGCCTGGCAGGAGGGAAGAAGGGAGCACAGCCTGGGGGTCGCCAGGGGCTCCCGGATGTTTCCTGGGGTGGTGGCACAGGCACCTTAGTCAGGGAACAGCCCTTGATTGGGGGCAGAGCTGCCTGGGGCCAAGCAGCCTGAGGCTGAGCATGTTGGGGCTGCACAACCAGGTGAAGGAGCCATGGCAGCTCCTGGCTCCCAGCAGAGCAGTCTGGGGACTGTGGCGGTGCTGGAGGGCCAGAGCTGGAGGGGCAGAAGCTGTTCTGTTGCCTCAGAGGAGGAAGCTTCTTCCCTTGTGCTGCACTGGGCTGGGTCACCTGGGTGGTTCTGCCCCCTGAGGGCACGGGGAGCTGGGGGACACTGGGTGTAGTGGTGGGGGGCTTGTCCTGTGATCGGTGCTTTGCTGGCCGGGGCTTCTTCAGGGAACAGCCTTTGACCATCAGATTAATCCCCACAGTCAGGCACGGGAACACAGCTGCCTGCAGGGAGACATAGCAGGGAGTGGGGTCTTGGGGTGCCTGGGGCTGCCTGCCCCTCCTGGCCCCCAGCCTACCTCCTTGTAGATGAGCTCAAAGGCACCAGTGGAACAGCTGGGGTTGTCCTTGCGGTCAAGCACGACGCACAGCGTGTCCCGCTGGACGTTGGCGCAGAGCCGTCGGGTCACTGCCGAGGAGGGCTTCATGGTGGGGCAGGAGTTGATCTCCAGCAGCCAGGGCTGGCAGTCCTTCCCGATGAGAAAGTCGGCCCCAAAGAGCTCAAAGCTGCCCTTGCGGAAGCCCATGTGGTCGCGGGCACAGCGCAGGGAGCTCAGGATTGCTGCCTTCATGCCGGGCACCATCACCTGGTGCCAGGCATCCCGCCGCCCCAGCCCTGCCAGGTATCCCTGGAACTGCTTGCTGGACCAGACCCTGTGGCGGGGCATGCGGGGGTCATGGCATGGTGATCTCTTGTACCGCTTCTGGATGGAGACGTTGCAGAGGTGCCTGGAACTGGGGTGGGGAGAGCAGGGCTGGGTCAGTGGGGTGCTGCGGTGGCCCGGTGTGGGTACCAGGGGTGGGCGGCACTCACTGCTCCAGGTGGTGCAGGGAGAAGGGCTGGGAGCAGAAGCGCAGGTAGCAGTCTTGGTAGAACCAGACAGTCAGTGGACTCCCATCAGTCACCAGGAACCACTGCCGGATGTCGAATTTGGTGTCGAAGATTGTCAGCGGCTGCTCCACGTATTTCTGCACCACCCACTCGCACACCCGCACCGACCGGGTCGTGCAGCCCCGCGCCAGCTGCAGCACCTCCTCCAGCCGCGTCGCGCAGACGATGCCTGGGCAACACAGTGGTGGTGAGGCCTCTCCTCAGTGGAGAGCCAGTCTGTGTGTGCCCCGTGCCTCCCCCAGCCTTACCCCTGCCTCGGGATTTGGCGCTGGGTTTGAGGATCCAGACATTGAGATCGCCCTCTATGTTGAACTGTGGCAGCTGCTCCGCTAGGCGCTGAAGCAGGTCCTGGCACCGCTCCCGCTGTGTCCCGCTCAGCTCCAGCCCGGCCCCCTCACTGTGGGGGCACAGGGGGGCTCAGCACGGACCCACCACGGTGCCCCCCGCCCCCCGTCCCGCTCAGCGCTCACTGTGCCACACGGTAGTAATCCTGCAGGAAGCGATCCCAGTCGATGCATGTCCTGCAGGGTGACGGGGTCTTCCTGTCGATGTCCTGGTGCCCCAGGACATCCAGGTGCTGCTCGCAGACCTCCAGGGCCTTCTCCACCAGCCAGCAGGGAGAGGAGAGGGGGTACCCTGGCCCTTCTGTGAATGGCATTGGCTCCTGTGGCAGCCTTGGGGCCAAAGCACAGAGCCTCCCTGCAGGAGGGGTGGCTTTGGGTACACGGGGGTGAGGTGGGGTGCTATAACCATAAGGAGGATGTGGAGGATCCCAAGCCACAACAAGGAACAGCTCAGCCCCCAAGACACACCCCTCATCCTGTATTCCCTGTTACCCCCCGGCCCAGCTCTGGGCGTTCACCTGGCCCCGTGTCTGATTTCAGGTGCTGCTCTGTCCCCACCAGTTTGTCCCCAGCCTTCTCCAGGGCCAGTTTGAGCAGGCTGCGAGCTGCTGTCAGGTGGAAATCCTCTGCAAGAGGGAGGCGGCATCCCCAACCAGTCCTGCACAGGACATGGGAAGACGGGGTGCATGAGGGGGAACAGGAGGGCAACAGCCCCAAGCTCACCAATGAAGGCTTCCTGCTCCTCCATGGTCCCCAGCCGGTAGCACCGGGGGAAAAAGGTGTTGGGGTCAGCTTGCTCAATCCAGGGCAGGTTTTGTAGGCTCAGGCACAGCCCCTCCTGTTTAGAGAAGGTTGTTGATCCGTGTTGGACACCCCCATCCCTTGGGTTGTCCCTCTGCAAAGCCTCCAGGCTCCCACCTTGGTGCTGAGGGCATGCACCCAGTGATAGCGGTTCACCACCTCGATCCTCTGCAGCAGCTCCTGGTCAATGTTGCTGAGGCGGATGGTCCAGAGGAAGTTTGGCACCTGGTCCCGCACCAGGTAGGACTGTGGGAGAGAGTGGGTCAGGGTGAGACAGGGACCCCCCATGCCACCCTTGTCCTTTGTCCCAGTCTGTGCCCTGGGAATCCCAGGGGAAGGGTGTCAGGGTCTGTGTCAGAGTTCAGCTCCAGCTCTATCGGCTAACCATGAGGTCATGGATGTCATCAGAGTCCTCACTGTCTTCCTCTTCGCCTTCATCTTCCTTTTCCTCCTCCTCCTCATTGCATGGCGATGGGTAGTCCAGGGGCTCTGTGGTCCCCAGGGAAGGCTGTGCCCCACCACATGGGCTCAGCACAGCCTTCCCCTGCTCATCACCATCATCTCTTGGCTCTGTCTCCAGCTGCTGTTTCTTCTGGCCATCAAGCTGCTGCTTCAGCTGTCTGCCATCACGGGGGAGCTTCCTCTCCACCCAGCCCCAGGCCCAGAGCAGGCTGCGGATGACGGGGTACGGGCCCTGCACTGCAAAGATCTTCTTCTCCTGCACAGAGACCAGACAGCTCAGCCTGCCCCACTCTGGCCCCTCCAGTTCAGCTCTCCTGAGCCAGAAATGCCAAAATGCAGGAGTGCGGCATTTTGCAGGGGGTGAAATCAGGCCCCTCACCTTAATGGCCTTCTCCACACGCCGCTTGGCTTTCTTGAGCAGCACAGGGTCAGCCGAGCGCTGGCACCCATTGTGGTGGCTGGGGGTGGCAGCTGCCACCTGCCCTGTGAGGAGAGCCATGTCTGAGCCCACAGCCCCATCGGACAGGCAAGGAGGGGGAGAAGGTGCTGACCTGTCTGCCTCTGCCTCACGGAGTCTGGGGCCTCTGACATGGCATTCCTTGGCCTGCCGAGTTCACACCCGTGTACCAGCTGCACTGCACAGCCCCAGGATGCCCTGCTGTGCCCTTGTCCCTGCTAGGCCAGGTGGCAGCTGTGGTGTCACTTGCTCAAGCACTGCCCCTGCCTGTGGGGCTGTGGGCCTGAAGTGCTGCTCTCTCTGCGACACTGTCCCATGGTACCCTGATGGCAACACTGGCTGTGGGTGGCTCTGCCTCCTTCAGTCTGCAACCCCAGCACCACTGTGGTGTCACAGCCCAGGGCATGCTCTGCAACCCCAGCACCACTGTGATGTCACAGCCCAGAACATGCTCTGCAACCCCAGCACCGCTGTGATGTCACAGCCCAGGACATGCTCTGCAACCCCAGCACCGCTGTGATGTCACAGCCCAGGATGCACCCACCAACCCAGCACCACTGCGATGTCACAGCTGCAGCCTCTAGGAGAAGGAGGAAGGTGAAACCTCCTCGGGGGTTGGAGTGGATGTTCTGTGGAGGTCGCTTCCAACCCTAACAGTTCTGTGACTCCACAGGCAGATCAAAGCAGCCTCAAAGGTAAAGGCCCTGGTTCTTGTGGGGGACTTCTCACTACCCTGAGAGCTGCTGGAGAAGTGGCACCACAGCGAAGCACCATCAGTCCAGGAGGTTTCTGGAGCACTTTGATGAGGATCCCACAAGGAATGGTGTGCTGCTTGACCTTGTACTAACAACCAGGAAGAGATGTGAAAGCTCTGAACTCTCCTATGTAATCCCCATGAGAGAACTTTGCCAGAAATACAGTTCTGCTCTACAGGATAAGTTATAATTTCCGACGGTGCTGCTTGATAGTATTTTGATGGCTACTCTTTAGCAAATTGCCCTTTTGCCTCTCCTTTTAGAGATGCAGTTTTATTTACAATTGTTGATGGGCTCACACTGCCTCCTATAACTTAACTTTAGCACTACTATTTTTGTTATTTACATTCATCTGCAGCCAGCAAAAGTTTTATGCTGACGGACAAAAATCATACACTGATATTAAGAGTTCCAAGACTAATGAAACTTGAAATGGTATCTCAGTCGCCTGTAAAGTCTTTATACTGAACTATTAAAATGCTACATGTAGCAGGATATTTTCTCTGTGTAAGCAACTTGTCATAAACTACTTATACATGAGCATGTTCATACCAGTAATCGGTTCAGTAGTGGTATTTGAAACTATCATCTCTCTAGATAGGGCTACTTGCTCTGCATTTGCCTTGGTTGCCTCCTAAATATCCCATTTGGATGTACAGCTGGAGTTAAAAAGGGATCTCTGCCACGCAGTGTCATGCAGGCAGTGGCAGTTCTGGTTGTAGATTCTGAACTTTCTGTTGCCTCCACAGACAATCAGTTACCTGGCTTAGGTAATTACTGAATGCTGTCCTCATATCTATGTATTTAAAGGGTAATGTATCTTCCAGGAAGAAGTTTTATGTTGGGATAAAAAATAGCCTTTTAAGGCCAGACCTTTACAAAGGACATGTGTGTGTCACAACAGCAGCTATTCCATGTAGTATGCTGAGCCAGCTCCAAGACTTGGAATCCCATGAGGATAAACCTTTTTCCAGACTAAACCCTTAACAAAAGACTGTGTGTAAGCAACATAATCTATAGAGGAAGAATTTGATATGATTTTCTTTTATCATAACCGAGACATATTTACTGAGCACCACAGGATTCCTCCCCTGCAGAGGAGTAGCCTTTTAGATCTTTGTCTCCTCAAAATACACACTGAAGTAGCTTCTTCCAGCTGGTGGGCTTAATCCTTAAATTTTCTATTAAAGAGGGTTGTAAAGCTTTCTGAGTCACCACAAAGAGTATCACGTTCATGGAGGAATTCTTGCTTTCTTACAAGCTCCATTGTTGCAGCATCAGGGCTCCACATCTACAAAATAAAGATATCTGCAGTAAATTGGGATGTGACTTTCACAACAGAAACATTAAGAAGGTACTGTTAGCCAAACTGAGCCTTGTTCTAGCACTTCTTTCCACTCTGAGGTGTATAAGAGAACTACTGTGGCCTCCCAGCAGATGATGTGACAACAGTTTGTGTATGTATGAGCAGGGCACTCTCTTATTGTCGTTTCCAATCTATAACATGCCATGGGTTCAGATTACAGATAATGTGGGAAAGATCTTAAGGTAATTATTTAAAATTACTGACTCGGGCCTGTGATCCTCAGAGTGAAAAATAGTAATTAGCTGTAGATTCACCAGCAATGTAGCCACAGTCCCCTGGACAATTGCAGAAACTAGCACAGATCAGGGTTAGGGAAATGATGAACAAACTCCAAACACAACTCCTCAGCCAGCAGTGTCTTCTTTTCCTTTTTAAGGAGAAAAAAACTTTAAAAATTACCTCTCTGCCATATCTTTTTCTCAGTTGTTTTTAATTGGGTATTAACAAGTCCTTAACAGAGGAGTTGTATTTCCAGTATTCTAGCTCTAGGAAGTAAATATTTAGTGTACTGTAATCCACCCAGGTCAGTAACTGTCACTGACATAAGTCACTGTGTGATAACTCATCAAAAAGGCAAGTTAGAAGTTGCTTCTTGTCCTATTCATAAATTCCTATCCTTTAAAAGTAGGAGTGTAAAAATCCATACCAGGAATGTAGTTGCATTTGTATTTTACTGTGGGTCCACTTTAACCCTATTTTAAAATCTGGTAAGAACTTGATTTCCACAATAATTTGTTTTATATAAATATATGTGTTTAGTTTACCTTTGTTTTGTGGCCACATCTCCAGCCTGTGGCACATCATCTCTAAGAGCTGAATTGTGAAGTCATTTCGTTGTGAAGTTGTTGATTGTTCTGGATTTTGATCTCAGCAAGACCTACCTTGAAATTAACATGAAACTGCCCTTGTGTTTTGTACGCACTTTTCTGGGTCTGAAGGTGATGTCCTCTTTGTCTCTCTCCTTTGTTACCAAAGACTTCTGAGCCCTGGCCTTATGGGAACGCGGTGCCTTTTGTACAGCTGGCTGAGATACCTCTGGAGACTGGAAGAGAAGAAGTTACATGTTATGCCAACACATCCTGCTCAGAATCAAGATACACATCCTGCATCTTCTGACGCTCCTCTGCAATCTCCTTACTGTGAGTGTACTTTTCCTAACCCATTCAGAATCTGTTTTTCTTGAAGCTGATATTATTTTGAAAACCAAAACTTGTGAGTGCAAACCTTTAGAAAGGTAAAGGATTCCTCTCCTCCTTGGGCACTAAGCCATTAACTGCTCTTTATGACTCACAAGACAGTCACCTTGGTGATCCCATCATCTGCCAGGGATAAATGCACAAGCCCCTAAGGGCATCCTCCTGCCCGTGAAGGTCCTGTGCTGTCCCTGGCATTCAGAACATTCTGAAAGGGGGAACCCAACATTTTGTTGCCGGGACACATTCATTACACAGTCCAGGACTGCCAAACGACACTTCCAGCTGTGCGGATGCCATTGCATCTTCCCCCCAGACAGCACCCTGGGGCTGACTAACGAGTACCACTGGAAAATCAGGAAGGTCTCATCCACAGTAGGAGTACCAGGATGTGGTCAGCTTGGGAACGAGGGCAATGCTGAGGCACTCGAGGCTCCCTGGGGGTGCAGGAAAAGCATTCAGAAACACAACAGGCAGAGGTCCGTGTGGGATTTGAGAAACAGGACTCGGGTCCACAGTTGCAGATGAAGGATACAGGACAAGATGGGGAATGGGATGTCAGAAAGCCTGATATCACCTCAGTGAATTCCACTAGCAGAAAGAAAAGACCTTTTTATCAATTTGAAGGGCCTTGTTCTTATCCTGTGAAGAAACAGGTGCTCCCTTTTAATAAATCATGGTTACCAGTGGTTCAGTGTTTACCACAGCAGAGCTGGATGATCATAAACTTCAGGAGGAGGGAAAAAGAAAAGGAAATATTTTTCTGTGTCCTGACAGATATAGGGCATAATTCTTATGTGGGTCTGGGTAAGTCAGGAAGTTTCTATCATTAGCAAGACAAAATTTTATTGCATGAACAAGTACTATCACTAACAAGTAGTGGCATCTGAAAATACTCACTTTACCAAAGCTGCCTGATTTATAGCTTTAGAGAGAAATGGGTGGCAAGGAAAGGAAAGAAAGAAGCACTCTACTATTAACAAATCAGTCCTTTGCTACCATCTCTCATACCTCTTTTTTCTCAGGTCTCTGTGGCTCTGATGACTTTGGCTTCCCACCTTTTGCTGTCTTTGCTGCTTCTTCAGGTTCTTGCAAATTATCCAGAAGATTTTGGAGTAGATCAATTATCCTGTCATTTTCAAATACTTTAGCAATATCAAGAGCATTCTTTCCTGTATTTAATAACATAAATACCCTTATAAACCATGAAAATTAACTTTGGCACTTGTAACTGCAGTTTTATAATGACAGTACAGTAAACTGAATTTAATTTGGCCACTATTTTATGGCCAGTTCCACGTGCCAGCAGCAAGCCTGACATTGGTGTGAGAACCAGCAGTCACCAGCACTGCTTGCAGAAATAAAGGCTTGCAGAAAGGAGCCTTGAAACACAATGTTGCAGGAAATCATGGACTGGTGGCTTTGTTCTTAATGTCCTGACATTTGCAGCTTAATATACTGGTCCTGCAGGTTGTCATTTTGATCTCTGAGAGCATTTAGCACTAGGAAATGGCTGGGACAGTACGAGGTTAGGAATGCAGACCAAGTTACTGTAGCTGTCTCCTTCTTCCTGTAGCTGGCAAGGGAAAGCCCCATAGTTTAAATGGGGCTGAACACCTTCAGTGTTTAATAAAGGAAAAAAGTCTCTCCTAGATCTATGAGACTCTGTGGCTGTAAATTATCTGTGAGACTGAACTGCTGTGTGAACCAGAACTCCACATGGTACCAGAAATAGGGAATACATCCCTTCTACAGGCAGGGTTTCACCTCGTAGGCATTTTGGCAAGGGAAGTCTCATTGTGTGTCGATGTTTCCTCCCATGTTAAAGCCAGAGCCGAAAATGTGATGCATGTTAACTGTTTAAAGTACTGCAGAAACAGAGGAAATGGCACTGAATGAGGGATCTGCTGTGAGGAGGTTACACTTCAGTATCAGTTCAGATTTGTTTTTTGAGGGAGTAATCCACAAAATCCACAGCAACGGATTTTTGTAACCAGGGCTGCCTGTGCCTAAAAATAAATCACTTAAATGGGTGGCAGAGTATACACTGGCCACAACTGAAATCTAATTTTCCCTCAAATAATAATAATAACTAGATAGAATGTTTTAATTAAAGCCACTTATAACTCTGTATGTATCTTGTGAGGAGCAACAGTCTCCTTAATTGTGTCATTAATTATGTTACTTTATTTCTTAGATGCATAAAACCCGGGAAAGCTGACTATTTACAACAAAGATTCCACACTGTAGAAAACTAATTGAAGCTGTTACCTTCATCCTGATCCTGATAGCAATCCTAAATTCAGAATGCTTTTCAAAGTGTTCCAAGAGCTTAGTGTTTTTAATGAAGAGAGACATTGGTATTTACCATTGCTGTTTGTAATTTGGATGTCAGCACCCGCAGTGACCAAAAAATAGACGATGTCCAGCCTGCAGGCCTCAATGGCCCTCATTAGTGGGGTGGCATTGCCTATTCCAAGGGCATCCACTGCTGCTCCAGCCTTCAGCAGCAGCTCAGCAATGTCCAGGTGTCCATTAGAGCAGGCGTGATGCAGAGGAGTCCACAGGAAATTGTCTGTCATGTTGACGTCAGCCCTGCAGAAGAATAAGAGCAGTTGTGGCAGGGGAAGCTGCCCAGAACCTGCAGTAACATCCCCAGCCCCAAGGACAGTCAGTGGGAACTGCCCACTGCAATGGCATATTCCACATCAGTATTTCCATATTTTCATATTGCTACTGTTACTCTGAAACCATTTGTGCCTCTGATATAGGGCTTCTCATGAAATATTAATTGTAAGAGTGTGTCTGGGTGGGGATTGTGTCCCAGTCCAAGCCAACACAATGTCCTCTATATGGAGGTTTCCACAGGTGCAGGAAAAACAACAGGCATTCAAACACCTCAGTCCTGTAAAATGCTGCTAATGTTTGTGCTCCAGCTTCACTGGGAATGGCAGAGAGCAGACTAAGGAATTAAAAAATATGTTTCTCAGTCAGGAGCAGGTGATACAAAATGTGGCAACACTGCCTGGTGTGTAGATGTGCAGAGTTTACTGCACAAGTGTTCATCTATCCCTTTCAGTGTTCCTGCCCTCTGCCTGCTTCATCTCTGTGCTTTGGCTTCTCCCTTTGACAAATGAGTTACAAAAGTGCTGCCTCCAAAATCTGAGCAACTGAACACTTTTTCAGTTAATGTGTTGTTGTATTAGATCTGTTTCTGCCCCCAAAATTAAAATTGGGATGTTCTGGAGGATGCAAGAACTAGTTCAGAGTATTTGCAATGTGCTGGGAGGACTGAATGAAGGGATGAAGCTGAGGAAAAGCATTAACAGCCCTGGATGTTCTGAACTCAGTTAGGGTCACTGTCCCACTTACTCCATGGACAAAAAGCTGCTGTCTTCTCAAAAGACAGGGAGGAAGGGAGAGGAAAGAAAAAATACAAGGAAAGCCACTTCCAGGGATAGCTTTTTGCTCTTCAGGTCAGGTGATTAATATTTAAGTCTAGATAAAAGAACAGATTAATCTTTTTCAGAATTCTGCCTTTGGTGAGATCTTAACACAGTAAATAACACCAGCCTACCATTTTAACCTGTGTTATTTTGCAATTACTAAGCTGTTATGGTTTATTCGTATGCAGTTTTCATTTCCTTTATATTTCTCATTAAGATAATCTGTTCCAGTTTTCCCACTTTCTCTCTCAACCCAACCTCCATGCCTGTACCCAGACTCTGTATGCCCCTGAATTGTTTTTTCCAACTTCATTATATCAGAAACAAATGGATCAATGGGAATAGGAATAACGCAGCACTGACTTCAAAAGTCTTTGGCATTTTCTCCTAATCAAGCACTGATTTTACCTTTAGTACAACTGTAATTTACTTCCAATTCTTTCTGGAGGAAGACACAAAGTAGTTACCACCAATTTGTGTTTAAATCTTGGAATTTTCTAGAGTTCTGGATAAATGTTTTGTTTTCCATTCAGTATGTGCTTGTGACAGCATACTGAAAAGGTTATATTGTAAAAGGATTTGCATGGCCATGCCAGATTGAAAGTCCATGCTGCTGAGAGAAGCAAAGCAAAACACTGCTGATAGCTTTCCTCTCTAGTTTAATTTCTGTCAGTTTAAAAATCTCTAAACTGATACCATTTTTTTAAGCGAAGCTCTTATGTCTCTAGGTCTAACTCAAATATGATGTAACTGCAGTGCTGTCTAGTGAGGCTTGGTAAAGTAGTGGAGACTAATCTGGTAGATTAATTTGGTAGTTCTTACATCTTTATCTTTGGCAAACCTGAATATACACATTACACAACTTTCCATATGCCCCAGGAATGTCAGTGTAATTTCCAAGGTGTGTAAAGATCCATGTGTTAGTCTTTGCAGGAACCAGAGCAGCAACTACAGCCACTTATCCCGAGATATTAATGTTAAAATTAACTGTATCTATGGGTAAAAAACAAAGTTAATGTAAATATCTTTGATGTGTGTGAATGACTGTAGGACTACAGCAGCATGACAAGAAGAAGCGATTATGCTATTCCACAAGTATGACTGAATCTTCCTGAAATTGCTCTCCTTTTTAAGCCATCATTGCGGTTTTTCACAAGTGTGTCTGTAGGCAACAAAACCGTTGAAGCACTTCTGAAGTGAGGAACAGAATAAATAGCAGCAGTGGCTTCTGGTGTAAATCCTGCTGCCTCAGCTGCAGAAGAAAGTGATTATAAGGCTTAAAGCATTTGCATGCAAAGGCCCTTGCATGTGGAACAGGGAAATCCAGGATCTCTTTGATGATTTCAGTCAAGTCACTTGAGCCAGATTTCCCCAAAATCATTCACCCAGTTTTGAGAGTTCCGCTTTGAGGATGCACTAGTTGAGACATGGGTATGAACAAACAGCAGTTCTAACAGAAGTCAACAGCCCAGACACCAAAATGTCAAGCCTGGGGATCTTATCTCTTGGGTGTTTCCATTTCCCCATTACTAAATGGTAAAAAATAATAAACTAAACCTGTGAATCAGGATCTTAGAGAACTAACTTTAGTATTAAACATTAGGTAAGCAAAAGCAAATCTTTTCCATCCAAATATTTACTGGAAACTTATGCTTTTGAAAACCTTTCCGAAATAGCAATTAAATTGAAATTATCTTACCCCTTTTCCAGAAGATACTGCACAAGGACTATGTTCCCACTTGCACACGCAACCATCAAAGGTGTTTTGTAGTATTTATCTTTGATGTCTACGGGCACCCCCTCCTCAAACGCTTTCTGCAGGGACACGACGTCTCCTGCTCTGACAAGGTAGTTGATGTCCATGTACGTTTTCCTTGGCTCGTCTATGTACCAGGCCCGGTCATCATGCACGGGATGGGCAGACGGGTGCTCCCGTTTGAACTGCTCGCCCTCAGGAACGCTTGGGAAAGCCTCCACCATGTAGGCAGGGAAACCCTCCTCCCCACGGGGGTACTCGCTCTTCGGAATGACACAGATCGGCACAGGGAGGCCTTTTTTGCCTTTTGCTTTCACCGCTTTCTTCTTCTTCACTTTGGGCCCAAAGGATGACATAAGAAATTTTTTCTCCAAGTATTTTGAGCCCTTAAAAAAC
This sequence comes from Hafferia zeledoni, assembly GCA_035583235.1. Classification (NCBI taxonomy): domain Eukaryota; kingdom Metazoa; phylum Chordata; class Aves; order Passeriformes; family Thamnophilidae; genus Hafferia; species Hafferia zeledoni. Next base: position 602,713 of record JAWWEV010000115.1, read on the forward strand.
TCCTCGATGTTGATCCTGTCAGGGTGAGACTCTTCATGCATTTTAGCAACAGTTTCTATTTCTTCAGCGCCCACAAAGCCCCACTGCTTCTGAATAACTGACACAAAGTCAGCTCTGTTTACCATCCCATCTTCTTGGAGGACATCCTCAAACTCCTTGCGGAGGGAATCCTCGTGCTCCAAGGACCAGTCATACAGCTTCAGGTGCCAGGCAGTGCTCTCGCCATCGGGGGATGACTTCTTAAAGCCTTTTTCGATTTTACGCAAAGCTGTCACTGCTGCTTTAAAACCACCATTCTTGGCAACTTCTCTTGGGGTCCAATGTAACAGGTTTTTCCATGTAGGATCACAGCCTAAAAATATGGACACAATTTAGCTGATAGTGCAGTGGAATTCCTAATTATGTAATATAAGGAACTTGCAATATTCAGGCAACTCAGTGCCACAGATCTACAGTTATAGACTTTCTTAACTATAAACAGTGTTAGTAGGTGGAACCACATCATTGATCCCAGACTGGAAGGTCAGCCACATGTCCGTATTTGTTTCCCAAAGGGAGAAGCATTGAGCAACCCATGCTCTATTTCTTCATCCACTCATGAATATGTATAGAAAGGTAGAAGTTCAGTGGAAACTTTACATTTTTCTTAAAGTGATGAGCAAGGTTAAGAAGAAACAAACCAAGATGAAAATATCACTCAGTGTTCTACACCCCAACATTAAAACTGGAAATGGATCACTTCGAGTCACAAGAACAAAAGACAGTATTTTGCATGGTCCTCTTGAATCAAAGCTTGAAGTGCCATGATCATCTCATTCAGGCAGGAAAGGATCACAGCTGCTTTGGAGTGTGTTTCAATACCCATGGGTATGGAGTTTTCCTTGTGAATACACAGAGATTTTTGTTTGAAACTATCAGCAAAGCAAAAATCTATTTTCTATTGGAAGTTTTAATGCAATACACGTAAATCCAACTAAAACTTTCCTTTAGCACAGAAATAAAATATAGATGATAGTTGCAAAGTAACTTATTTTTAATGTACCTCTTTGTCCTATATACTTGCAGCAGTCTGCAAATCCTCCCTCTGCAGCGTAATGAAGTGGAGTGTTACCGTTCATAGCAATCAGTTTCAAGTCTCCATTATAAGCTGAAATAGACTTCAGAATCTAGAAAAAAAAAAAAAAGGCAGTACCACCAAAACTCCTGGCTGTTTCTTAAGATGGGAAAATGTGAGATTGAGTTACAAATAAATTCCATATCATATATTCCCATTTTATGTAGTGAAGTTCTCTCTCATGTCCAGCTGATCAATGCACACATAACATTAATGTTTTCTATAGCATTATGCTTATTTAACTGAGGAAACAGAAACCCTGTGCAGTTGTAGACTCCACAGACAATCTTCATTCCTGTCTGCTCACTGCAGGCCACTGTTTGGCCTATCTATCACCTCTGATACTTAAGAGGAAGCTGCTTTTGATTGATTATTATTATGCTTTGATCAGCTGAGATACTGGACTCAAAACAAACCCAAGACTTTGCTTTGACACCACAATTGATGATACCTCAAAAAAGCCTCCTTTGGCTGCGAAATGAGCAGCACTGTGCCTTTCAAAGTCAAACAGGTTCACATCAGCTCCTCTCTCAAGCAGCCCCCGCACCACCTCGGCAGCACCTTCCCTCGCAGCCTCCATCACAGCCGTGCGGCCCGTGGCCTGCGAGGCAGCAAGAAAACAACTCAGTTTGTTCCATATGCTAATCCAGGCTGGAACAATATCATCTGATCATTGCAAGGTGGCATCAAACTGAAAGTCTCCTTTTAGCTATTACTGGGAAAAGGAGACAAGTCTAATAGTTTCAAAGATACCTGTAAGTAAGCTTTAAGAATCCAGTCATGGTGCTACTAATACATTAGGAGCTTCAGTCCCTTCAATAGTGCCTGTGAAAATCAATTCCTTAGTTAAGGAATCCTTCATTCTGTGTGCATGTTCTCATGCATATTTACAACATTTAACACAAAACACCACTTCAGCTTATGAAGTAAGGAGCTATGGCTGGAGGAGTGCTATGAGGAAGGCAGAGCAACTGGGGAATTTCACTACCATTCTGCTCTAATGCATGAATGATTTGTCTTTTTCTACAGAATGATGTATGTTCGTGCTTAGAAGGACCTATTTTCTTTATAATGGCTGACTTTGGCAGATCTGGTGACCTTTCCAAGCACAGAGAACACCTTAGATCAGGGATCACCTGCTGGTATCATGTTGGCTCACAGCAACACTTGCCACTCTAGAGAGGGTCAAAGACAGCAGTGATCCATACACTTTTTTCCACTGAGCCAAACATTCTTCCCTGATATCTGCCTTTCTTGGCCAAGCAAACCATTCCTAGAACATGACAAGGAATGTGCCTATCATATGAAAAAAAAAAAAAAGGCATATTTCTCATATTGTGGGTACAGTTAGTGCTTGCTGTGGAGATGTGTATCAGAGCATGGGATAAGCATGTCCACACATTGGTTTTTCTACAGCTACAAGCTAGGAAGGGTACTGCAAAACCAGAATCAAAGGAAAAGCTTTGGATAACATTAAGGGAAAGCTTGAGCTTCTAGACTTATTAACAGCACAGAGCTTCCGTTCTTCAGGTCTTTGTTAAATTAAGGAAGCAAGCAAGTAAGTGATTAAAACATACAAAAGAGAGAAAAGTTTCTTATGCCTCACCCCTGCCTTGGTTCCTCATCAGGTTGATCCTGCTGGACTCACCTTTTAGTGAATATTATTTCAACTCTGAAAACCTAAGGTCACATCGAGGCAAAATACAAATCAGCACTGCTCCTCTGGAGTGCAGTGAACTCCTAAGAGCTGGCCCAGTTCCATTTTGGTTTTGTGAAATATTTGCACTCTGATCTATAAAAATCTAAATCAGGATACGTGGATCAAGCAGAAGACTTTAATGCCTCTCCTCCAAAAAGGGGTGGTACAGAAGATGGGAATAGGCATGACCACAGGGTTGAGCGCTTCTTACTGCTTAATGATTTCAATGTGAGGATTTAAGGTCCTACATTCCAGTCAGCTGGTGATTATTCTATACTCTTCTATATGTTCTTAGTTACAGAAATACTCATACCGGGTCTTTTGCATGGGGACTTGCTCCTTTCTCCAAGAAAATCAGACACATTTCTTTAATTTCATGAGCTTGCTCACAGGCTTGTAGCAGCACAGACCTCCCTTCAGTGGTACAGTTGTTCACATCTGCACCATATTCCAGGGCAATTTGCAGGCAGTGGTGGTGTCGCCTTGTAGGTGAAAGGCAGTAGAACAAAATACCTGCAAAGAGAGACAGGGGAGATTATGGGGCAGTATAAAATTACTACAAAGGTTGCTGAGGCTGTCAGCTTCACAGCTGAGCAGTCTTCAACAGAGACCCCTTAACTTCCCTTAGGGTATATACATGTGAAAAGAGTTTTAGTTTAGGGTCTTTGAACTTGGGGAGTAAGCCAGAATTTAGTATGTGACAGGTCACAGGAGGCACAGGACTCTAAATCACAAGTTACCTCTTAGTTATGCACTGGGGAGAACTAAGATTTAAAGGCCTTCACAGTTCAGGGGGAATGATTCCCATTTCCATAAAGCTGTTATGGCCAATGGCTTGTTGGGCTGTAAGGATTACCTTCAACCACATCTCCTCTCTATGGTGGAACACAGCATAGGTAGGAAGTGTGTAACACAGTCAGAGATTGTTTGATGGTATTTCTGGTCTGACAAGGTTCCCTCTCACTCACCTTTCCCTTCATTGTCCACAGCAGTCATGTCTGCATTAGCTTTTGCTAATAACTTCAAGACCACCTCATGGCCCAGCTCCGCTGCCCTCATGGCTGGAGTGCGTCCCATTGTGTCGTGGACATTTGGATGAGCTCCCTGTTCCAGCAGGAAGCGGCACATGTCAATGTCATTTTTCATGGAGGCCAAATGAAAGGCACCATGTCCTTCCTTGGGCTCTGTGCAATTAATGAGATTTGGGAATCCCTTCTGCACCAGCTTTTCTATTTGCTTCTTGTCTTTCTGGTGAACGCACTGAAGAAGTTTGTAGATCTGTAAGTTTAAAAGTCTTCTATCTACTGGTAACATCCTGGAATAAGGAGAAATGTCTTCTTTCAAGGAAGCAATTTCTGCATGGGGAGAGAAGAGAACATATAATCTCAGAGATGAGACTATAAGTACAAACTATGTGCACGGCATGAAAATATCCACTGTATCTTGACAAAACATTAAGCTTTGAATTCATTTATCCTTTGTTATATACAGCATATATAGAGGCTATATAAACCCACAAAGCACCTTGCAAAATTTTGCTTTCTAATCTCCCAACTGTTCTGAAGAAGTCTCATTCAAGGAGAAAATTAAGTTAAGAAACTGCAGGGTAACTGCTTTCCATTCTAGGAACTGTTATAATCTACAATTACTTAGAAGCCTAAGGGGAAGCTGATCATCTGTCATTTTCAAAGGGAAAAAAATAACAAGAGACAGTGTCCTCTGCACTTGCTAAAACGTAAAATTGATACTAACATCACGCCACCAGTACCTGAGCACCCTTTTTTTTCTTTTTTTGTAGCTGATGCATGGCCTTCCTGCCAGGCTACGTACATAAAAAAGCTGAATTTCTCTGCAGCAAAAACCTTGGGGGAAAAAAGATGCAGTGAGACACTGTCCTGTGGAAAAGTTCCTCCAGGTGAAGTAAGATGTCCTCCTTGAGAAAAATGCAGTGCTGGAAAGCAGCTTTGCATTTGTCTCAGTTCTGGGTTTGGGAGGGTTTTGGCGGTTTTTTGGCCTCTTTTATCTACTCTCAGCACACGTGGCTGGAGGGTCAAGCAAGGGTCAGACATTATAAGGACCATTTCTGAAGCTTGCCTAAGTGGATGGGAAACTTCCTGTCAGCTACAGCAAGCCTTGGGTCAGCCCATCTTCCAAAATTCTTACAGGACATGCAACAAAAACAGGTGGAGGAACAGTGTCTTGCTGAGGAATACTTGGGGTTTGGTTTGTTTGGGTTTTTCTTCATTAGCAATGTAGTCTGTAAATGAAACCACTCAGCATCTTCCTGGCTACTGCTGGCTGCTTTAAGAAAAGCTGAGTTTTAAGAGACAGATGCAGAGGGATGCACAGACTTTTTGAGACAAGACCTCCCATTTTGGAAAGGAAGCCTGAGAGAAAACTGCAGGAAAAGTAGAAATGACTGAAGGTTAATCATGTTGGAAATGGAGAGAGAGAGGTAATTTTTGTACCACAGGTACAATAAGCCAGTTGTTGTTTCTGTAACTACTGCCTTTCATTTCTCTTGAAGTTCCATGGCTGGCCTATGTTTGGAACAACAGATATGGGGTCAAGTTTGGTGTTGACAGATTTCTGAAACCTGAGTCAGTGCCACAGGAAAAAGACCCCCATCACACCACCCGACACACCTGACTGCAGCTCATTGCTCCTGCCGTGTACTGGAGGTAAAACTGCAGAGGGATTTCAGGAAAGGAGTATGGAAAAGGGAGGAAGAGCCATACCATGCCTGGGGTCACTTAGAATCTGCCCTTTCTAGTCTGTGAAGTGCTCTAAAAATAATGTAAAATGTTCATGTTTTGCTAGAAAAACTGTCATTGTCACAGTTCTGACCAGCTCTGCACTATGTTTATTCGACTGATGTTATTATTAGAAGCTGCTCCCTTGAAGAAGTGTTTAAGTGGGTACCAAAATGCAAAAGCTTTCTCTTTGCAATGAAATCTGGTCAGAATTGGCCAGCTCCTCCTGGGTCAGCCCTGCAGAAGCTGGGGGCTTTCTCCATTGCAACATGACATTACTTAAATACTAAATTCTTTTCTGTTTAGGTCTTATACAACCCTCATTATGATCATATACAAAGTATATTCTTACATTGCACAATTCAAACATTAAGTAGCAATAACTTAATTCTGTCACCTTGTGGAATTGGGTTCAGCGAAACAGAATAAATGCAGAGATTTTTATTCTCCTGACAAGGGTTACAACTCCAGCAGCACTGCAGTCCTAAAGTTTAGAGCTGAGAAATGAGGTTACTTCAGTGCAATGTCCTGATAGAAGAGAACACTGGAGTCCCCTACAGAGCCTGGCTTTTAGAGCCTGAAACATTAGGGAGTAATTTCTGAGCAAATCCTCAATACAGAAAGGTTTTTTTCTGGTTTCTGAGCACAGGGAAAGTAGTGGTGTAAACTCTGCAGGGGCTGTGAGGAGGAGCAGCAGGAAGGTCCTGCAGGGAAGGCTCTTACAGTACTTACACCACTAAAATTCAGCAAAAGAAATATTTTTAAAGGTCCTTAGATGGAGCTGACAAGCTTAAATGTTCTCTCTTGTTCCATTTCCCACTATCCTGTATCAGTAAGGAGCTTCCAAGAACTAGACACTTTCTTCCCACTGTTATTATTTGCATCTGGTTTTTGCATGGCAGTTTTTTCTGAAACTCATGTAGAACCAAAACTTGCCTTTTCTTCCCTTCTTTCTCCTCCTGAGACTGCAAACACTGAAAAAATTACATTGTTCTTGGAAGTAGGTTAGTAATGCCATAGAACATGAGCAGAACTGCAATTGGCAAAAACCTGTTAGTAACATTGGATGAAGGCACAAAGGGATATAACATTCAATGCATACAGATTTGGATTTATTTTCTGGATTATCCTCAACATTCAGGACAGTGCCAGTGCTTTCTCTTGCACAAATGTTACACTCAGTCTCTGATGTACAAGCATCCAGAATTAGCAGGTCCCAGGATGCTGTTTTCCAGCAGGTGAAAGTAAAATAAGTGAAAGTGAAACAAGTAATACTTGCTCCCTACAACCTTTGCCCGGTGCAGGAGGTGAGATTGATGGCACATCTCACATTTACTGCACACTTTCCTTTTTGCTTTCAGGATATTGCACAGTCTGTTACAGTTCTAGTCCCAGTTCAGCCTGATAGGATTTTTTTCTGGTGCTTTGCAGCTGCTTATCACAGTATTCTTTTAATACTTCACACACAGTGATAAAATTATTTCCATAAACATAAGAGATTTTTTTATCACAATAGTGCAACTCAGCCACCAGTGAAACCCTACCCAGTTTAAAGTCTTTACTTCAAAGTATTGCGAATCAACAATTTGCATGAAAACAACCATAATATTTTAACTGTGACAGTTAATACTTCTTTGTAGTATTTCTGGGAAGTGACTAAATCAAGTTTTATTAGAAGTTTCTACAGGAGCAAAGTCAGACAGGTGGGACAGAAAACTCCATCCAGAATCAGGTGAAGTTACAAGTGAATTAACCAGGTGTCTAAAGTGAAAGTATAACTACAGATCTTGCAAAATTTCATTAAGCAAAGACAACAATACAGACTCAATAGGGGTTTTTTTTCACTTAACCTGTAACAGATGTTTTAATGGAAAATGAAGGATTACTAGTGTGGCTTTGAGACAGTCCTGCTCTGGGCAGGGCTTCATGAAGCCATAATCATAAATCTCAGGCTTGTAAGATCTGCTTAGCAACAATTTTATCTGTTGACAAACACCAACAGACTCGCTACTTTCATTCTGCCAGCTTGTATCATCGTTTTGGATGAGAGCATGAACTCATTTCAAATCCAGAGTAATCCTTTTCCCAGTATACAGAGTATTCAAAAAATCACTTTATTCAGATTTGTGTTTTCCCACAAAGCTTTCCAAGCTGTGGTCGAGGTATGTTGATAGAGAGGGAAGGTCTGTGCCCAGTGCCCTCCCTCACTGACTGCCAAAGCCTGGTGCCCGACTGCTGCTGGAAGCACTTGTGACTCCTTCTTAAAACTTTGCAACACTTTTCAATTTCAACATTTCAAGTTGAAAACATCCTGTTAATTATCACTATTCACAAACCAGTAAACAAAATTTTCATGTGTTTTATCTTTGGTGCGAGAAAATAGCTGAGCACTTTCTAAATTTAATCCCTTTGCGTGCTGGCCACAGAGATAAGCATGAGCCCCCTGTGTCGGTATAAAAGGAACCAATATGGTAACAGTGCCACACTATATTTACAGCTTCATAAGAGTAATTGCACTGGATTTTTGGCTGTGACTAATGTTTAATAGGAGTGATGCAAAAAAATTCTTCTAAAACTGAATTCCAGCACCATGAATAGCCGATAATGTTGGGGTTTTTTCCTTGGTGTGAACTCTCCAGAAAGGCTTTGCCGGGGGCTGAGAACAGCCGAGCTCTGAGTGTCGGGCACTTCCCGCCTGAACGGAGCGGGTTCCAGTGCCGAGATCCCGGCCCAGGCCCAGCCCTGAGCGCCGCAAGGTTATAGCTGGGTCAGATCAAAGATGTGCCTGCTTTTGTCCGCAGTTTGCCGTGCAGCTCGCAGTCACCTCGGCGTTCCCCCAAACCGGGATGTGATGCTGCCCAGGAGCGCGGGGCCCTCGGGGACAGCCAGCCCCGGGCGATCGGTGTGCGAGCAGCACCTGCGGGACAGGGCTGAGGGGAGGCGGCTCCGCGGCCCCGAGCAGGGCCGGGCTCCGGGCAAGCGCCTGGAGCGGCGGGGAGTTGGGATGGGCTGGGAGTCGGGGATGAAGGGCTGGGAGTTGAGATGAGGTGCTGAGAGCTGGGAATGAGGTGCTGCTCCACAAGGAGCGAGGAGCAGGGTGAGCGGCCGCTCCTGCCCAGCGCCCTGGAGAAGCCAGTGAGGGATAAATCTGGCGTTAGTTTATTTTCCTCAGGCTGCGACTCCGAGGAGCGGTGGCCTGTAGAGGAGAGTGGCTTTAACAGGAGGGAAACTGCTGGAAAGGGAGGATGCTGGAGAGCTGGAGTTGACCGGCACAGTGTCAGGAGCCATTGACTCGCTGGTGTGACCGTGCCGACACACAGACTGAGGTAACTGCCCGCTGAGCGCGGGGCGGGGCGTGAGGGGGGCGATGTCCCGCGCCGGGGGTTTCTCTCAGAACCGCGAGGCACAGCGGCTCCTGTGCTGCGCTCACCCTCTCAGCCCGCCGGCTCTGCCCCAGCCCCTCCGCAGCGCTGGGGAGGCTCCGGCCCCCGCCCCGCCGCCCTCTGACCACCGAGCCCGGCGGCGGCCGCGCCGCTCGGCAGCCCCGGCACTCACCTGAGCAGGCGGGGAAGGCCGGACCCCCGCCCGCCTCAGCGTCCGCCATGGCCGTCCCCTTGGCAACGGCGACGCGCGCGCGGCAGCCGTGAGGCGGCGGGGCCTCTCGGCGCCATCAAGTCCCTTCAGCGCCACCGGGTCCCCCCTCAGCCCGTGTGTCCCCTCGGCGCCACCGGCTCGCCTCAGAACCACCAGGTCCCTTCAGCGCCACCGGGCCCCCTTAGCTGGTGTGTCCCCTCAGCGCCACCGGGTACCCGCAGCGCCACCGGGTCCCCTCAGCCGGCGTGTCCCCTCAGCGCCACCGGGTCCCCTCGGTTCCACCGGGTCCCCTGAGTTCCACCGGGTCCCCTCAGCGCCATCAGCCCCCTCGGCTCTTCCCGGGCCGGCTCCGAGCGCCAGGGGTGAGGCGGCCACACGGGGCAGGAGTTGGGTGTCGTGGCCTGCGTCTTCTGACTGCCGACTCACTTGCCAGCCTCCTGCTCCTCCCGTGGAAAGCAGCGCTGGATAGTTGTTTCACCTCTAAATTTTTTCAGAGTGGCCACAGAAGTGGAACGGCGAGGTCTGTAAATAACCCAAACGCGCAGCCATCCCCACAGGGTTTGTGTGGCACAATGACATAAATGAGCTGTGTTAGACTTGAATGAAAACATAATCGTTCACAGTACAGACTGGAAGGAGAAAACCTGTTTATTACCAGTAGGCGAATGACAATGAATGGGGAAAAATGCACAAAACTGTTCAAGTGAAGCCTGAGTCATTCTAGAAGGCAACAGCAACAACACTGGGACTGCCCCGGCTCTCTGTGTTTCTCTTCTGGCGATTTCCCTTAGTGCCTCATTTCCAAATGCCACAGCCCAGCCCTCAGTGCCCCTGTCAGGCTCAGTAAGCGTGTGTGGGATAACTGCAGTGAGGCTGTTTGTATTGTTCCTATCCGAGTCTGACTGTTGAATTATTTGCAAATCACCTCTAGCATTAGGAAATTCAACAAAAATAATTTTTTGATGTGAAATCTCTTCTGCCAGGGAAGTGGTGGTGCACAGCTGGCTGCATGTCCAATAGCATGGAAAGGCGGGTGATGAAAGCCCTGGGACTGTGTGGTGAGTCATAACAAGACAAAACATCATTTTAGCATGAAGTATTTCATTATTTGCCCTGCAAGCAGTGCCATTTGCACTGTAGCTATTTTGTGTTAGCACTTTGTGGTGCGAATTGTGCTGTCCTGCCTTTGTGGCTTGCTTTCCTCTTTGGAAAATGCAGCATCCAGGCCCTTCCATTTCTCCTGTGTCACACTAAATGGATGATGCAGGCATGGCACAGCAGATGATGTTGCCCTGCTGGTTCTGTGTAGAAGTTTTGCTTTTGCAGTTGTCACAAATAGGGAAACACATGAGTCTTGGCCTACGGCCCAGGGTAAATTCTCTTTTTTTCACTTTGTAGAACAGCACACATAGCACACATTAGATGCCTATTAGAAAAGCTAGCACATGTATTTTGAAATTTAGCCCAATATGAAAATAACTGAAGATCCTGTCTGAAACACCTGGAAGTTGTGGAAACACCTGAAGCTGATTGTAACAACTGTGAGTACTTGGTATTTCACCCCAAGTGTCAATATGCATGTAACTGCATGTGTGTATATTTAGATTTTTATGCTTGATTTATTTGCTTATGATCAGTTTTCCATGAGTTTTTTGAGAGTCATAATGAGGATTCACGATACAAGAGGCAAAACATCCTTTTTCAGCAGTTGAACATCATATTGGCTGTTTCAAAGCAATGTGGCTTCAAGAGCAGAGATGTTCTGGTATTAGAGTACTGCATCACATCCAAAATAAATAGGATCCTGTAAGAGAAACTTACAGTATTTCCTGACTGCAGAGATAAATAAAGTTCACCAGAGAAAACTATTCCAAGGTCTGAAACCTCAAGCTGTTGGGTTCTTTCTGGCTGACAGCTCAGTTTTGGAGGAGTGCCAAGCTAATGCAGGAATGCAAGTGGATGGTGCAGGTAAAAATGTAACTGAGTGCACTACAAAAGGTGTAAACTGTTCAAACATACTCAAGGGATTACAGGTCCCAGAGCCAAACCTGGGAATCAGCACAAAACTGGACACAGTGTTCACGCAGTCTGGTACAGACCCAGTGTCTGCATTGCCTGAGTCTTCACCTGAGGGCAGTGATGCCCAAAAAGGTATAACAAAACTGTTTAGAGACAGAGTTTTAGTCCATGAACACCAAGGTATTTATTAAAGCAACATTGGGGAGGCTCCCAGTTAGCACCAGACACAGAGCTCCCAACTAATCAGTGTAAAGTCAGGGTATTTATACAATTTCTGTGAGAGATTACAACATTTCTACATGAATATTCATATTATTGCAACACATAATTATACTATTGCAACACTTGGTCATAATGTTCATAGCAGGTGGAGTCCAGGTGGAGTCAGGGGCAGAGTTGTCTCTTTGAGGACTATTATAGTGAGAGATCCTGTTACTTCATCTGGCAGTGGTCGTATTTCTGCTCCTCATCCTCAGTGAACTTTTCAACTCCTGCTGCTTGTTGCTGACTTTGGGGTTGGTTGTGCAAGAGTTCTGTACTCAACTCCTTATTTCCTTTATGTTCTTAACCTATCCCCTTGTATGTCAGTGTAAGAATACTTTTGCAGCCCAGTATCATCTTTGGATAATCCCCAAGCCTGGTTTCTAGCTAAATATTTCTCAGGGCTTAGTCTCAAGAACTATGTTTTGTGTTAACTCTTTGGGTTTGGGGTTTGCTCTGCTTCAGCAGGGCTGCCCAGAGGTCTGATGTGGTCTGAACTACAGGTGAAAGCATTTCACTGATAAACAGGTGCTTCCAAATATTTGAAATCCAAAGGCTGTGAAGTTTTGTTTGGTGTCAGCAGAAGGTGCCATGCTGGCAGCACTGCACAGTCCCTCCATGGAACAAGTGGAACAATACAGCTGTCACCCTCTGTTTCACTTGCTGTCTCTGCATTGTGCTGGGGGTTTTGTGGGGGTGTAAAAGCACAAGGGTGCTACAAATGTCCCACAGCTGACCTCTGGAGGGAGGCTGTGCACAAGGATCCTCGTGCTGATTAGCAATGGAATCCTGCTAACATCGGTAGGAGGTGGGCTGATGATGGCCTCTCTTCAGCTGGAGGGTTGCATGGTTTTTATTTAAGCCTTTTACTGCACAAGTAATTAGCACTGTTATTCATCTCTCCGCATTCTGATGCTACTGCAAAAAAATCTGCTGTGTGGTACATTCCACCCAAAATCTCCTTGTTCAGGTTCGCCAGCTTGGAAGAATGACACAAATTTACACATTGAGCTAATTCTGTTTCAGCTCAGTGTTACACCGAGAGGGCACAAGATCAAGGCAGAGTGTCAATGTTGCTAAGTGTCGATACACTTCCCTGCCTTGCCCATCCATAGCACTGCAGCGGGAGTGAAGTGGAGCTGGTTTGGGGGTGTGTCTAACTGCACCCTCGCAGGTGAGGGAAAGAGTCTCCTTCTGGAAAGAATAAGGCACTTCTGGATACAATCTTTGTTTCATGCAGCAGCACAGCCACCTCAGGACTGTGCTGGAGGGCACCACCCTGCTATCCCCTGTGTTATATGTGTCTTTCTTGGGCTCCGCTCTGTTTCTGGTTTTGATGCCACTTCATGAAGCTATTCATATCAACTCAGTAAACTGATTTTGCTTAATTTGTTTGCTCCTCTTTATACTGTTTCTAAAATTGCTTACTGTCAAAACCAACGCTCATTCTTCTACAGTCCTAGGAATAAACCTTTGCATAGAAGAGAAAGTCCATGAAGGAAATTTAGATCCCTGATACTGTATCATTGGCGAAGAGACTTGGGAGAAAGCTGTGCCTCCTTTGGGATAGCTGTTTTCAAGGGGGAAAACATTTTTTCCCCCAAACTGTCAGCAGGGTTTATAAAGACAAGTAGTGATAAAAGCTGAAGTGTTCTGCTGAGAAATCCTGTGTTGAATTCAGCTGAGATAAACACTGAATAAGAAAACAATCCCAGGAAAGGGTCTGCAGCAGGTTAGCTGGATTTTGGGAGAGGGGCTTTTCAGACTTAAAAAGTATTGTCAATAGAGGTTTGGTTGTTTGAGGTTTTTTTTCTCTTTTATCTTTGTTATCCAAGATTTACCTAAAACACTGTTTCTTATTTTGAATGCTGTTAAAACAGGAGTTGTCTATGGCCCTGACTTCAACTTGAGGTAAAGGTGATTTCAGGGTTAGTGGACAAGACTCCCCACCCAGCGATGTGGCAAAGCAGCAAAGGATGGTGGGGCAGTCCAGCAATTGTGCCCTTCCAGGCACCACATGGGCAGGGTGCAGGCTGGCAAACCCTGGAGCTGGGAGAGCTTTCCAGTGCCACACAGTGGGGCAGGAGTTGAGCTGAAGAGCTGGCAGCTGGGGGGGCCCTCAGAGCTTGGCACTGCCTTGGTCAGCAAGGTTTGTTCACTAGAACCTTCTGTCACTAATCCCACAGCTTCTGTACCCTATGGAGAGGAGGAGGGAGAGCTGGAGCCCTTCTAGCACCATTCCTTATGAGAGTTTCTTTCCTATTAAGCTCAGGGATTCTAAAATCATTCTCACTCCCTCCTTTTAGCGTGTTTACTTGTCTAATGCTGTGTCTTGGAACGCATATAACTCTGTGGGAGGGTTCCATATGACTTTCAGTGGGATATTCTGTTAATAACTGAAGATCTGACTCTGTCTTGATTAATTCTTTATATGCAGATCATGTTAAAAAGCTGAAGGGAAAGAAGAAAGATAATGCTGTAGCTGTTTTTCACTTAGCTTTTATACTGATCAGTTAGATGGCAATGAAAATACAAGTGGCCTTTATTTGTCCCATTGGTTCTTGCCCAGCCTGTCACTGTACCCTGTTTAAAATTCTAAGCACTGCAAGTTCTTAGTTTTCAAGGTGAAAGAATAAATGTTCTGGAGCCTTGCTCATCTGATGTTACAGGAGGCTACTGAAATATTGATCACATGCTTCACACAGCAAACAAAGCAGGAATTTTCAGTTGGAAGTTACTTTGTATCTGTGAGGCAAATCTTGTGGTAGTGTTGGCTCTTGGAAACTTAGGGCAGTAGCTTTTAGAAATGTAAAGAGAAGGGAGAGAGTGCCATGGAAAGTGACATTGTTTTTGAGGCAGAGAGCAGCTCATGTACCCCGGGCCTGATGGAGAAACATCTGGGTTTCAAAGCTGCTTGTTGAGTTTCATGCTACTTACTGTGAGGAAGGGTAATCTGCACAAATAGCAGCTAAGAGCATGGAAGCAATGCTTCCAGAGCAATGTAGGACTGCTGAAATCCCTGAGGTCAAGCAGGGGGAATTCCTATACAAGAAATCGATTGGTTCAGTGGGAATAAGCCTTGTTCCTGTTCCCTTGCTTGGCCTTGCTCAGTTGTGGTTAAATGAGGAGAGGGATGGTAATCATCTGATTATCTTGCTGCTGACATGCTGTGGAACAGGTGGGAGCCCTGGCTTGTCCTCTTGCCAGTGCCAGCTCCAGGGATGGCTCCAGCATTTGAAAGAGAAATAACATGTTCCACAATCTCCAGCAGGTGCAGTGAGGAGAGAACCTGGAATAGTCTGTCTGTTTGCACATCCTACCTGTGTTCCTGACCAAGGCTGCCCAATTGCACACCATAATTTTTCTCAGTAATTAATTAAATATATTAGGAGTGACTTTGCAGGAATAGAATGCAATTTCTGGTTCAGACCAAAAAGTTAACTAGGTCAGCTTACAGGAGAGCCTTTGGTTTGATATGGCAGACCTGGCATGGAGGAGGCTAATGCTCCATCCTTCTTGCCCTGTACCTACCAGTGTCACCACAGCTGATCCCAGCTGCTCTGGGACTTTTGGTCCCAGAGTTCTTGGATTCTGTGCCATGCCACAATCAAGCCAAATACAGAACTGTGTATGTGTAAACCAGGAATCTTTCCCACAAGAATTAATAGGAGACTGTTAATGAAGCCACTGTGCTCAATTACTCTCATAGATAAAAGTTACTCACGTTTCCCTGTTCATTTTAGTAGATAATACTTCTTTCATCAGACCCTATTCCTTATAATGTAGCAAAACCAGAGCTCCAGGTTGAATATGTCCTTTCTGAGCTCTAAGTGTACTGATGGCTGTCACCTTAGGTTAACACATTGATTAATCCAGACATTAAATAAAAGATAGAGTTTATTTAGGATTAAACACTCATTTACAAATAAATGTGAGCCTTATTTTCCAACATTTGTGATATATTGGCTTTGCTACAGATTTATTCAGAACACCTGAAAAAGGACCGAACTGTAGTTAGCCAAAACACTGTTTCCATATTACAGCTTTATTGTTCATTGAATCATGGAATAGCTTGGGTTGGAAGGGACCTTAAAGACCATTCAGTTCCAACTTCTCTCCCATGGACAGAAACACCTTTCACTAGACCAGGTTGCTCAGAGCTTCAACACTTCCTAACTGGCTACAGCCACTTAACTCCACTCAAAATACTTCAGGGTCCATTGCTCATTCCTAACTTTTCCATAACCTCCTCCTATCACCTCTAAATAAATGGCTACTCAGGTTTCTACACTCTGCTGGAATGACTTCAGGTGCACAGTTGCCCTGTAGGATGTGCTCCATTTTGTCTGCATCATGTCTGTAACACAATAACCTGCTATTGCATTACAAAAAGCTGCATTAAATTTTCTAGGCAAGACCTAAAGCAGCATAAGTGGCCACATTTTTTTCCACATGGGAAAGATAAAGTTATCTAGACAAATGATTTAATTTTACACAGAGTCCTGTATGCTTTTCCCTATGAATCAGTGACAGTTCTGACTATGGAGACCCTCCAAAGCTTGTATTGGTTAATTGGTGTCATTACACTTCTGCCTGGGGCACTAAATTCAGCTCTGACTTTCACATTTTTAAAACATCCTCACCCAAGTCAGTGAATAGTACCAACTTAGGCTATGTAAGTTTTACTTTACTCAGAGCATAAGACAAAACAGAATCCATCACAACAGTCGGGAATAAAGCACACACAAGCACAAGTGCTTTTTCCTTCAGCTTTGCCACCATGTAACGTGCCTTGGGTGCAGGAGATGTTAAAGCATCTACCATGGCATCCACAACCTCATTACCATTAGTGCTTCCTTCACTGAGAATGCTGTTGAAAAAGTTTGCCCGCTCTTGAACATACTCCTTGTTGTAAACAGCCTTTTCCTCTTCGCTGAGTTCACTCCAAATCTCCTCAGCACTGACTGGGGGCTGAATTTTTGTAGAGCGTGCATAATTTCCTGGCTGAATAATACAGACCTGGAAGCAAGATGTAAAACTTAGCAAGATGCAATCAGTCATTGTGAATTCAATTAAATACCACAGTCAATGAAACAGATCAAAAGCTTTCTGCAGATAGATTTCTTCCCCAAAATGCTGCTTTGTTGAAATTTTAACCTTTGAAACTTGACTGAAATCAAATATATTCCCGTGAAACATTTAAGATTGCAGAGGTGCTTTATTCTGACTTCCTCATTTCACTCTGATGTTAATATTCTTGTTTTGACTACTCAGCACACCCTCACAGAATGCAGTAGTGCATCTTTGATTTTTATAGAACGCTTAATGTTATAAATGTTTTGACAATACTGAGACAAAGCATTTCAGTATGACTTTGATGTCCCCAAAGTGGAATACTTGGGATTTTTCATTCAGTGGAGAATCTTGAAATTGATAATTTTTTGACCCAGTTTGGGACCAAAGGAGATGTCAAAGAAAATTAGAAGGTCCTGGGGAAAGAATTGTAGTTACACCCCACGTAGGTGTAATTAAAAGTAAACTAGGTGTTGTCAGCCAAGTACAGAGGGGACCAGAGCTCCTGGTCTGCCTCTCACTGAAGTCATCAGCAAACTTCTGTAGATTTGTGCACATGTAGATTTAAACCAAGAGCACACAAGTCCTTTGCTGCTCTGCCTGTTTCTTCGTGTGTGTTGTTGCTTCTGTTTTGCTGCTTTCTGAGGCTTCTGGGGAATTTTGGAGCAGGCTGGGCACTCACAGCATACATGCCTTTCCTCAGTTAGCAGCAGGCTTGTTCAAACTATTTGTAGATATGCAACATTAAAAGCTCCATGGCATTTAACTGACCTGATTTCTACAGACTGTAACACAAGGTGAGGAAAACCAGTGCTGAGCTGCGTAAGAGACTTGGGGATGTGACAGGCGTTCTCGGGAAAGTCTGTGGTCGTATAAAACCTTAATGCCTTCAATCTGCCACCCAGCCCATCTCCCACAGCTCCCACTTGTGTGTCAGTGCTGGCACGGGCCTGCTCTCAGCCTGCACGGCACACCTGAAGGTCTGGGGTGCAGATCTGAGATGTGGGGAGCAGGAAGGGATGTGCATTAACTCCAGCAGAGAGATGGTGGGCAGTTTATGCTGCCTCAGGTAGGTTTGTCCCAGGGCACCTTTGGGAGCCCTCCCTTTTGGTGCTATTTAAAAGAGTTTGTTATCGGCCAAACTAATGTCAATAGCAACTTCCCACATTCATTGTAAACAAAGGGGGGGTTAAAACTTCCTCCTTTTTTTGAGTTGACTAGGCGAGAAGGAGATTTTTTTTTCCATCCCTTGATTTTCTGTAGTCTTTCTAATGAAAGACAAGTACTTTGTTTCCTGTAGGCAGCCAGCTTGCCTGGCTAGAGTTCAGCCATAGCTCCATCTGTTCCTTGCCACCTCTGTGCAACTTTCTCCTGAAAGGACAGAGGGGACAATAGAGCAGGGGAAGGGAGCACAGGGATGAGGGACTGTGTATCTTGCAGACTCTCCACAGGGCAGGTTCTCAGGCAAATGCCAGCCAGCATCTTGCATACAGTGAGAAACAGAAAAATAACTCTCATAGACATTCTGGAAATGTTTATCAGCCTGGCTCACTCTGATGTGTGCTGGGACTGTCCCAAGGAGGGAACAGTAAAAATCCCAAAACTACCAGACCAACTAACCTGTTAAACTAAGCTCTTCCATGCATTTGCGATTATCCCCAGCTAATCAGTTGAAATCCTCATCATGCTGTGTGGTATTAGGATGTGTAAAGTCACTTGCATTTTACATTTATAGCACTTTACATTTAGCTGACAGGGTAGTTAACAGATGCATAGCTGTGATTTTTTCCAACACAAAGCTTATGAACAATGCTGTGAATCTGGGTACATAAAGAGAGCACCAATGCAAAGCCCCCCAGGGAAGGCTTTCAGGGTTTGAGAAGACTTTCGGCAGTAGAGTGAATCCAAGGAACAAGCCCAGTGAAGCTACTTAGTGATCTAAGCTTCAGGTTTGACTATCAGTGTTGCTTAGACAGGGCACTAAGAGCACTCTTAGACCCTCTTAGGTTAAGAGAATAAAAACGTAATTACTCTGCACAATAATGCCTCTTGCAGTGGAGCTGTTCTTACAAAAAGGAAGGAGCTTTGAAGCACTGATGTAAGAGAAGAGAAAGACCCCCTCAGGCAGGTGACAAGCCTCCACCTCTCTCTGTATAGCACTCAGGGTCTGGACGTTTTGCTCCTGCAGCCACCTCAGGAACATTTGGGTTATTTGGTGCTGTTAAGAGCTCTGTGTGGAATATGGCACTGCTCCGGCAGGCCTGTGTCAGAAGTTTCTCCACTGCAGAGAATGTGGAGAAAGTATGGAAGTTTCAGTGTTGGTACACAAACCTGCTACCCCACAGCTTCTCAGAAGTGCAAACATCACCCAGGTCTGTGTTTTTAGTGATTTTCAGGTGACTGATTAGCTACAGAGGAACTACCTCTTTCCAAAGGGAAGCTGCACCCATGGATTCAGTTCTGATCTTTGTCACTTTGCGTGCATGGAGCTTACTTAGCACAAGATTAGATATTATTTTGCCTGCACTTGTTCCCTTCGCCGAAATTTCCACTTTGTGCTGGTTTTGGGATAGGTTTAATTTCCTTCACAGTAGCTGGTATGGGATTATATTTTGGACTTGTGTTAGAAACAGTGTTGATAATGCAGAGCTGTCTTTGTTGCTGCTAAGCAGTGCTGACACAGGGTCAGAGTCTTCTCTCCTTCTCACCCCACCAGGGAGTAGCCTGGGAGTGCACAAGAAGCTGGGGGGGACACAGGTGGGACAGCCGCCCCCAGCTGACCCACAGGATATTCCATACCATGTGACATCGTGCTCAGTATAGAAAATGGGGGAAGGAGGAGGAAGGGGGGAGCATTTGTCTTTCCAAGTACCAGGCTACATGTGAAGGAGCCTTGCTTTCCTGGAGATGGCTGAACACCTGCCTGCCCATGGAAAGTGGTGAATAATTCCTTATTTAGCTTTGCTTGTGTGCACACCTTTTGATTTTGCCTATTAAACTGTCTTCACCTCAAGCCCCGGGTTTTCTCACTTCTACCCTCCCAGTTCTCTCCCCATCCTGCTGGGGGGAGTGAGTGAGTAGCTGTGTGGGGCTTAGCTGCTGGATGGAGTTAAACCACAACACCTCTCCACACCATTGTCTGCTATTCTTTGTGCAAGTCACTTATTTCTTTCCTCACAAAAGATGCATTTCAGCTCTGTCAGAAGTTCCAGGAGTGAAATTTCTGTCTCTCTCATATGCAAATCAGTATTAGAAATAGAGTGGAGTTTCATACAGCAGGTACTTACGACATCACTTACCTGGACACCAAACTTCTTCATTTCTAGTCTTAGAGCATCACAAAATTTTTCAATAGCTGCCTTGGTCATAGAATAAATGCCATTTCCCAGAGTAAAATAAGCAATGATGCTGGACATGAAAACAATACGTCCTGGAAAGAAAATAGTTCAAATAACACAAATTCACTCTCAGTCTTTAACATGGAGTCGATTTACCTTAGTCTTCTGAGCTGCTAATAATGTGGTATTTAGCAGGAGGCTGGTTTACTGCAGAGCATGCCAAAGCTGGGCAGTGAAGTGTTCAGTCCCCAGCACAGAAATGCACTGCTCTGCAAGCAGAGAACTTCACACAAAAATCTTCCTTCCTTCCTTCCTTCCTTCCTTCCTTCCTTCCTTCCTTCCTTCCTTCCGTCTAGTGACAGATGCTGGACCAGGCAAGGTGTAACACATTCCCAGAATGCTGCTTATTCCTTCTGGGTCTGAGACCAGGTGAAAAAGGTGGAAACGAAGCAGTCCACTAAAAACTTTAGACTGAAAAATAGCAATAAAGACTGCACTAGTAAGAGGAGGACTGCAAAGGTGAAGAGAGGTGCAGGTGATTTGCCCTGAGGTGGATATATGGTTACTAATACCATTTTTCCTGTGCTAATGATGTCTCTGCACTGAGACCTGGCTTTGTAACAGTGCACACAAAGTCACAGTCAGACTGAACACTAATAAGCCCCACCAAGGAAATGTGACTTGACAAAATGTGTGCAGCACTACACTGCTTTGCTATCATTTCCCTGATCTGTGCTGCTTTTCCTCCTTTGTAACTCCTGCTGAGTGCAGGTATGACTTTAACAGCAGAGACTTCAGATCTGAGGCACTGGGCTATGGTTCATTTCCACTGTTTACTTGTAAACTTCTGTCACATATTCATACCATAGAGTAAGGAATGTGTGATATAGAAATACCAGGGGTGAGGCACAAGATGGACTTGTCTCTAACACTGCAGGGAACACAGCTGCACTCCTGTTCCTGCCACAGATGCAGATACATCTGGGCCCCAGACCTGACCAAATGGAACAGGGTTGTGGGATATCAAAATGGTATCATGGCAATGCAGTGAAATCTGTCATTCTGAATTAGGTCCCCTGCCTTCCTACATAGTGTCCTGAATAAATCTTACATACAGTGAGAGGAAAATAGCTACCAGCTTGCTGATCAAGATGCTGCATCAGCTGGCCTGGCCAGCTGGAAAAGATATGGGGAAATGTTGCTCCTCTCAGGGTAGGAGGATGCTTAAGTTCTAGTCTGGAGGGCAATACCTCTCTTTACAAGTACTTCTAATCTTTAAGTTTCTCTTGGAATAGCTGCCCATCCTACAATGGCAGCAAGCCCCTTCCTTCAGAACATGATTACTGGTGAGGGATGGTAGGACGGCCTCTGCCTCCTCTGTCCAGCAGCCAGGTTATTGTGGCATACACCCAGCATGGGGGACACATCATTTCACTTCTCTCTTTGCCTAAGGTAATGAAACCCAGCTTGCCCAGGAGAACACTGTATCATTTGTAATTCAAGCTTTTCATTTGGAGAGGTCACTTGCTGTCCCCAAAGACATGAGCTTTAGCTGTCCTGGTTGTTCCTGCACAGAAGGACACAGGAAACCTCGGATTTTTCTTAGAAGTGCCCTGGCCTCCTCTCCTGCATAGATGGTACTTGAAAATGGAGTGCAGGCAGTTAATCAAGGCAGCATTGATAGCCAGAGGTGAGATGCAGAGTGCTCCTTTGAGCTAACGTGCTTATGTATATGCAGCTGTTCAGACCTAAATCTTTTAAAAGTTTATGCAGGTACTTAATATCATATACCCAACTTGTCCCTTTTGCTTCAAAGTAATGCTGTGCAATTCAGGAATTCTGAAAAATGCCTCTGGTGGATCAGCATCACAGAGTTTTAGCAGTAAGTTGGACATCACAGGAAAAAAGGGGTGTCTCCCTGTGTAACGGCCACAAAACACACTCCCTGGGTATATACAATAGCATATCCTTTTACAAAAACACATCCAGCTCGCAGTATTTAAAGGTTTCTTTCTTCTTGTGTCAGAATATCATCAACCAAAGGCAACAAGCAGAAAGAAGCAGAGTAGCCAAAAAAGGGGATGCTTTTATCTTACCAACATTTTGTGCAGCAGTGACATCTGGGGCTTCCAGAAGAAACCCAGCCCTTCCTGTGCCTGATGCTGCACACAGAGCACAAACCCTCAGCTGGTACAGCTGACACACACAAGCTGAGCAACAGTGGGAGAAAAGAAAAGGGTATCCTCTTTCCCAAATACAGACAGAGACAGGTAGGGCACAAACTGCAAAGCAATTGAGATGTGCTGCCATGCTGGAGAGGGCTGTTAAACCACTTCTTCTCAGAAAAAGGATAAAGCCCATGCGTGTGGAGGTCCATGCAAATGCAGTTACCCCACGGGACACCCATGTGTCTCTGAACAACTCCGTTTCACATACTTGAAGTTTCCTGTCCAAGGCCACAAACTGGATCTTGCTAGACCTGGAACTGGAAGCGGGATGTCTCTAGTTCACCTCTGTAGGGTCATCTTTCCTAATTGCCAAACAGTAGAATAGTAAAGCCTAAGTAATAAAATGAAGCAGTTTATTGGGTCTTTTGTGTTTTCTGATTGTCAGTGTTTACAAAGTGTTGCCTGTAAACATTTTTCTTTTCTTTTTTTGAGTCAAACACTGAGATAAATCCTTATTTGTAAATACTTTTTTCTATGTATTGCAAAGATAGAATCTTTAAGGTTATTTTTTCCCTTATGACTTTACCCTCTTTTCAGGATCATGTTGCTCTTTCAGGCCACACAGCAGGAGGCTGTCATTTCAGTTCAATGAGAGACAATTAAAGCTTCTTTTATAGATGCTACATTACCCTGATTATAGTAAGCTAATTATTCTACAACTCTAAATAACAGTGGATTAGCATTACCCTTGTATTTCCTTAGAAGGGGAAGAAATTCCAGGGTTGTCCTGATGCTCCCAAGGAGATTCACATCCGCAAATTTTTCATATGTCTCCATAGACAGCCACCCTGTCTCACCAAAAGTTGATATTCCTGCATTGTTGACAAGCCCCCAGAAACCTATGGAAGAGAAGTGTCTCAACAAGCACCTTTAATTGAGAAAAAACCCACTGTTAGATAACAAAGCAACTCTGCTGATTTGGACCCTTGGAAACAACTCTATAGTTGTGTTTTAATTTTGTCTTTTCTAGTGCAGGCATGTTTTGTTTAATGAAGAAATGCAATTGTGGCCATTATCTGGACTATATGGAATGATAGAATGGTTTGGATTGGAAAGACCCTAATCTAGTTCTATCCCCCTGCCATGGGCAGGGACACCTTTCATATAAGTCCCGGTACTATTTAATAATTGCTCATTTTATAGTCATCTTAAGTTATTTATGAAGAACATGATCTGGGAGAGTACATCTTACTGCCAATGTGGTGTACCATGATATTTTAATTACTTTAATCCCACTGTGTGCTATGAGCAGCTTTGTGAAAATTATATTAAGCAGTCTAAAGGCTAAGGGGTACTATTTTCCAAGTGCCTGACTAATTTAGGAGCCTAAGTCTTGGATCCTTTTCTAGGATTTGAGCTTTGATTCCTTTTGAAATCAGCCTGAATCAGGTACATAGGTGCAGCATTGGGTAAATTAATCAAGCAAGGTCAGTGGCTACAGTGTTTTTTAAATTTTGTACTCTTGAACAACTTTATTCCCCACATAATGACATGTTTTGGTGCTAAGGAGTCTACTCCTTGAAACACAGTAAGATTTCAGTGTTTACAAGCAGAAATTTATTGGCAGCAAAGCTTGTTCTGACAGAACTCTGTGACAGAAAGTTGAAGCCCTTCAGCCCAAAGCCACAGCACATTTCATGTGAGCCCTGCACAGTGTTAACAACCTCAGCTGCTGGAAATGCCTGTTTGTTGCCCTGAGGAGTGCTCAGGTTGGAGCTGACAAGCTGCCTAAATGCTGATAAAGCCACACTGACTCGTTCTTGCCTTCACAGCACAGATCTGTAGATATACAGTTTGGGAAACAGTTCTGTGTCTGCCCTCAAATCCTGACCAGCAGCATTTTCTCTTCCTTCCTCTGTCCACAGCCTGGAGCAGGAGTGTGATGCTGAGCCAGCTGGAGCCTCCTGTACCTGTGGCAGCAGAGCTATTCTCAGGGCACATCTGATCCCCCTAGAAAAGGCACTGCACAAACCCTGGGGCTGAACCCTTTTCTTTCAGATGTCCTCTGACAAAACTCCAATGATTTCATGGTATCTTGGTCCTTCCAGAGCCTTCCCAATACTGGACTTCACTCACAACAACAGTTACAGCTGAAACAGAACATTTTTGGAATTAGTTTGTGAAGCAGACCTCTCTAAGCTTTTCTAACATACACTAGTTTTATTACCTAATGAAATTGGTGTTTAAACAGAGGAAGAAACAAAGTTCTTTTAGTCACCACCTCATTTGCACAGCAAAACACTCAAAATCAGGAATTTACCACAGGGAACTTGGATAACTGTCCTCCAAAGAGACTAAATCACTACTCAGCAGCTTGTCACAGAGCAATCCCTGACACTGGACCTCTCATAACTTTAGATACACATAGACTGATACTCTAGTAATGCAGCAGTTTCCTCTGTACTCACTTCTCTGTGGCCCCAAATGTTGGCAGACAGAGGAGAGAAAACGGATCAAAAAATTGGCCACTGGAACTGGGCATCTTACACTTCCTTCTTCCCCCTGCCACTGCCTTGTTGTTCCAGGCCTTTCCATTCTTCTCTGGCTTTATTTCTCCATCTTAAAATGGAACCAGCCCCATGGGACTCAGCTTCAAGATCAATGGATCAGAGAGTCCTCTGTAAGAGCTAATTATCAATATTTTTGTACTTGCACATGATCTGATCTGCAGATGGATTGAGTCACTGCACACTCCATCTGCTCCTGCTCAAGGCTGGAGGTTTCTGTACTCACAGTTATTTTTATGTAACACAACTCTAATACAACAAAACCCAAAGCCTGGTATCATGTAAAAACTGTTCCCTGATATCCTCAGCTTTACCTTTTCTCATTAAAAAAGTTATTTTTCTTCTGCCACAGCACAGGAAGAACACTTGCTCCACATATCCTTGGATTCATTAGGGCTTCAGAAATACAGCCACTAAACTTCAGACAATTGATTTTCTTCCTCTTTCTATGAACTGTGAAACAGAATTTAGCTTGCAAGGCTTGTTTTCTCTCCAGCCATTTGCCTCATGTGTTTCAAAGCCTCCAGGTGGTCCGTGGTGAGGCCTGTGTATGAACAGAGTTCACACAATAATGGCCCCCTCCTTCTCCACAGAAGGAGGCCAAATCAAAAGCCAAGAGGAGACAAGCTGGCCTGAGTTAAACTGTAACAGACTTTTGTGAAAAGAAGATTAACTAAACCACAAAAGACATTTTGCTCAGGGTCAGCTCAGAACACTTTGTTTGCCCTCAAGCAAAACATATTGTTTGTTTGAATGTTTTGGCATTCTTGAATAGGAAACATTCTGATATTTTCCAGAATTTTTCTTGCCCCTTTGTTTAGTTGAATCAATTTGCAAAATTCTACCCAAATAACAAATAGTTCATTATTCCCTTATTCCACTTTCTCAGAATTTCTAACTCCTGAGAAACAACCTGCCCAGCTCTGTACTCAGGGTACTTGAATCTGCTTTGGTCTTTCTTTCCTGAAATGTTTGTGGTAAAAATTAGTGCTATAAATGTGCATACAAAATACATTGTGTATTTTCTTACACAAACGCAGCTCAGGCAACCTAAGAAATACAGATGGAAATCCAGAAGGACAAGGTACAAGAATCAAACAGCTGAAGGAGAGAGATGCTGCATTTCCTTGGTGTCCATGCAGAGACACTTTAGGAAAAAGCAGCTGATGTTTGATGTGTCAGACTGTCAAAACAGAACTCTGTTCAAACCCATTTTAGGAAGAGGGGTGTTAAGACCGTGCTACAGCAGGCAGGGAATAAATAAACTGGGAAGCAGGACTGGATGTCGGAGAGCAGGATGTCAAAGAGATTTTCACTGATCTCTGTCTTGGGAGAAAGGATTCTGAGGACAGAGATTAAAAAATACAGCCACAGATCTAATGAATCACTTCAGGAAACCTGACTTAGGTGAGGCTTTCGGGAGAAGAACAGTAGCTGTCACATAAGGTCCCCAGTAATTTGTACTTCATGACATGTTGACCAAAAGGCACATATCCAAAGTCCTTATTTAGGCCCAAAAGGTACCTGATTTTTTCCAGGACCTCTTACAAGACCTCTTGCCATTCAAGTCAATCAAGCTGTGAGTTTGCAAAATCTTTTGAAAATCAGGCTGTTTCTGTGTAGGTACCAACACAGATAATGTCCAACTTTGGCCACACTCCCTCAACTCTGACAGGTATTCCTGGGATCACTGATTTGGGAGTTTCTCATGTAAACCTGAGCCCATGTGAAAATGACAGGCTCCTTCCTGACAAGTTCCAAACCAATACTAAAGGAAATTGCCCAAAGGAAGGAAAATGTGACTTGCCATATTCCCATTAAAAAATTAAGAGAATGAAGAGAGGGAACAACCCCACCAGTCCATGGCAATGCAGGGTGGTAGCAGGCCAGATGAGACTCTTGAGTTTTATTTATACATATTCATGAGTCACCATCCTTTGTCTGGAATATTATGCTGTGGTTGTCTTTATTGCAAGGATGAGTCTATTTGTATAGGGAGTCTGGGCTAAAATATTGTACCGTGGCTGAATTCCATGAATATAAAATCCTAATTAAGTGGAAGAGAGTACTTAATAACCTTGGAGTAGGAGGTAGGACTAAAACTAATATCCCTCCCTTCCAGCTGGCTACATCACCCACTCACAACAGGCAAGAAAAGGAAGAGAAATTCCTGTCTGAAACAGAAGAAAATCAGAAAAATTCTAAGGTTTGCTGTAGAGCCTAAGAGAGTTACAAATCAGCATGCTTCAAAGTTCTAGTCTACTTCATACTGGCTTTAATGTGCAGGAACTTTCAAATACTTTAGAAATTCATCTTAATGGGTGCCCAAGCCATTAAAATAAATAAAGAAAAAGGAAGGCATCAGAGCCAGGAGTTTCATGGAGCAACAGTTAGTTGGCTCCAGAAAATGAGCTACATACCATGGAATTGATTTGCCATCCTTTTCAGATTGACATAATTCCTGTTCAGAATAGAACAAATATTTATAAGGAGGCAAACTGTGAAGTGGTAGAATATGCAGCTGGGTGCGTTACCAGTAGTTTGGATTTCTACTCTACCAACAAGTTAGTCCTGAACTGTGGACTCGAGAGTCCATATGACAGCATGAACATGCCCCCTGCTCGACAGCACAGGCTGCCAGAATTACAGGATAAATTTTCTGAAACACAGAGTTTCAGGTGATCCAGTCCCCATGGAGCCTGTAAGGGCTTTTGTGAGGCAGCTGTGTTGTGTCGACAGGTTGAGAAAAAGCCTGAGAGGGGAAGGCTTTTCCTCTTAATCAGATAAGGTCAAGATCAACCATAAATATACTCAGTGAGCAGAGTCTAGGCTTTTCCTTACTTCACTACTCTTTTCGTCCCCTTCCCAATGTGCAAATGAGCCAGGCAGGCCTTGCATTTCACTGTTGCTCTGCGTGCTTTATTCTCCTCTTCTATGCCCTTTGTGAGCAGGAAGTATTTGTAATTCCGAGGGAAACTCACTTCTAAGCCTGAGCAAACGTGTTCTGCGCCAAGCGCATCCCCGGAATCACACCGGGTGACTCTCGCCCTGCAGCCCCAGCGGGAAAGGAGGGAACCGTGACCCATCACCTGCGCCGTGTCACGTGTTCTGACAGGATAACCCGGGATTTAGGTTGTCTGCAATTATTCTGAAGCTAATCTATCCATTCCCCTGGGTGCACGCTCCCTGTAGGGTGTGTAATCGACAGGTTTGCCTTTCAGTAACCCTTCCAGGGACTACCCTGACAAACCTCCGAGAAGCAGCTGCTCTGGTATGGCACAGCAGCTGCCCTCGCTGCAGTTCCTCTACTTATTTCCTCTTTCACAAATCTTGCCCAGAAATCCACCACATTCCCACCCCTCTATGCCTGCACAGTTGTTCTCCGCTTCCTCTGCCGTTCCCTCCTGTCGGGTACCAGCAGAAGGTTCCAGGGGCGCTGCGCTCGGGGCGTTCCTCTTCTGGTGGGAAGGCGAAGCTCCCCCGCGGCGCACCCGCTGTGCACTGCCGGCACCTTTGGACAGGCCCCCGTTTGTGCAGCGCCCAGCCACGTACCAGGGCATTTTTAATACAAAACGTCGTTGTTATTACCAATCAGCACCATCACTGACGGCGCTCCTGAGCCTCATCCTGCCACAGGCCCGCCGATCCCTGCCAGCATCCCCGGGCGAACCGAGTCGCCGCCTTAGGGACCCCGTGGCCCCCCGCGGGCCGCCCCGGCCCCCCCGCCGGCCTCACCTCGCTCGGGCAGGTGGCTGAGCACCATCTCCTTGGCCTCCCGCACGTCGCGGGCGCGGGTCACATCGAGCCGCAGGACGCGCAGGCGGCCGGTCCCGGCCGCCGCCTCCCGCTGCAGCCGCCGCGCCCCGTCCCCGCCGGGGCAGAGGCAGCCGGCGAACACGGTGAAGCCGAGGCGGTGCAGGCGGAGCGCCAGCAGGTGCCCGAAGCCGCTGTCACAGCCGGTGACGAGCACGGCCCTCCCGGCCGGCTCCAGCCGCGCCGCCCCGCGCCGGCACCGCCGCGCCAGCGGCAGCAGCAGCAGCAACAGCAGGAGAGCGGCCGCTGCCCACATCCCGCCCGCGCTGCCACCGCCCCGCCGTCTGGCACAGAGGGAGGGACGGAGCCCGCGGGGAGCGCCCTCCCCGCCCGCTCAGCATTCCCTCCCGCACGGCAACCTCTGCCTCCCAGCTCGGCATCCCCTCCCCGCTCGGCACCTCCTCCCCGGGCAGCGGCCGCCCGCAGGCACCGCCCTCGCCCCGCGGGGCTGCGGAGCGCCTGCCCCTCCGAGCGCCCGTCGGGAGGATATGTGGCATCCTGGCGAAGCCCGGGGCTTGCAGGGGTCTGTATCCACCGGGGTCTCTCCCCACTTTTAGTTTCGAAAAGGAGAGCGCAGGCTGTAAGCGTCGTGCCTGGTCAGCTTAAGCTGCGCCGCGAAACGGAGCTGGGCTGTGCCGAGATCCAGTTGCACGGACAGTTCAACTTCTTCGCTCAGCTGAGTTTTATACAGCCCCGGCACTACAGACTGGCCGCAGGGCATGAAATGAAAGCAGCATGAGTGTTCCCAATCGGTCAGATGGGGTTTTCTAATACAGCTGTGTTACTACGTTACAGTCGCTATATGTTATGTTTTATGTTACATTATACTATTAAACCTATGTGGGGGTTTTGTGGCTCAGATTTGTGTCTGCTGTTATCTCAAGGGTGCCTACATTACTCCATGGTGGAGGAAAGTGTCTGTTTCTTTTAGGCTAAAATGACAGTTATACATTGCTGGAAAAAAAGATCCCCAAGAGCTAAAATTACAGGAGGAATTTGATTAGGCAGTGTTTTCTCTGCCCTTTCTTTTCTACAAGCAACTCTCCAAGCAGCTGTTGAAAGGGATACTATGTCATATCTGCCTACTCTGAGTAAAATTAAATGATTGAAAGAAACAGGTGCCTTTATTAATCGTGATTTAAAGTTGGCTTGTGAAAAATACAAAGGGGCCAGAGTCATTCTTTGACATACAGGCAGCTGTAGAGGAAGGAGGAGGCCTTAACACACACTGGGGTTGTCCCAAATATTTGCCTGAGCTGCATCCCTGTACCTTAGTCAACCCATTTCACATATAGTGAACAACCTGTATCTGGCTGTGGCAGAGGGGTTTCTGAACTGCTGGTGCCTTGCTGCCCATGAGTCTCCAGGAATGACATTGTCCCTGCAATCAGCTGGTTTGTGTTTGTTTGGGGATCCCTTTGCACTGATTTAGAGAGTTTTGAGTGATATCCTACAGAGAAAGGGAATAGTTATTGTTTAACTTGGTTTTCCATGGACTAAGACATTCCTGTGTCTTTGCTCCTATTGGCTGCACATCTGTCTAGATTTGCTTTAGCTTTGAATTGTTCAGAGCTCTCTCTCTTCTGCACTGCTCAGGTCTCTGAAGGCATTGCATAATAGGACTCACAGCCTAAAGTGGCTTGGGAAAGGATGTTATGCTTTGCTGCTGGGAAACAAAGTAGGACATGGAATGGTTAAACCTCAAAGAGGATATCCAGCTATTTGTCCTCAGTAGGATCTATCTGATCATGCTCGCTGACACTGGGAGATGCTGCCCTCTTTTAGCCTTCACAAGATCATTCAGGCTTCTGTAACTACATGAGTCACAAAAGGCTTGTCTTTACATTAATTATGCAGCCCTCAAAATCATGAGAGCTGGTAACAGCCTGTCCTCCAGCCAGCTTCCCTGTCTAGTTCCTTCTGGCATAAAAAGCCAGGGAGGGATTCCAGATTCACCTCCTCCACGCCTCCTACACACCTCTGGTCCACGTCTGCCAGGCTCTTCTCTCTCAGCTTTCATGTCCTCAATAACACAAAGATCACAGACAGAGAAAACTGAAGACTGAGAAGTGACCCAACTAACCTCTGAATCTTAGGCTGTCTCTGTTCCAAATAAACTTTGAAAGATATTAAGCGGTGCACAAATGTGACACCCTCCCATCTGAGAGGGTGTCAGAGCAACAGAAAAATTTAGGCTGAAAGTTACAGATTACAATTGTGTCCTTCATGGTTAGAAACAACTCCATGACTACCTAGTCCAGGAAATGAGGTCTACAGTGCAGCGTATTGGCAGTAAAACTTCTCTGTTTGTTGGGATCTTTGTTTTGCTCTAGTTTCTGAAATCCCTTTCTCATCTTTAGAACTGTCTTAATCTGTTCTATCTCTTGTGCAATTCCAGTTAGTTGTGGTTTGCCTGTGGCAAGTTTAAGCAAAGGTCTGGGTGTTGAGGAAGCAGATGAGGAAATAGAAGATGCTTAGAGACTGCTGCTGATGGGGATCTGAACAAGACTGCTCCTAGAATATGCCATGGGATCTTCCACTCTTCCTGAGAGCATTTCTGGGAACATCAACCTGTGAATCTTATGCTTAAAGCTTTACGTCACCCAGTGACTTTCAAAGTGTGAAAGAACAGGTTGCTACGCTTGAAAAACTGAAGAATGAGCTTCCCAGAGGCATCACGGGGTCTTTTCAGGTGATTAGATAAGCAGATATTCAAAAGTGCTGCACTCCTGAGGACCGAATTGCCTGTGGAGGCAGTTCTTCCACACATTGGGAAATCAGGCAGTTTCCAGCAGCACCAAACTATGAATTTAAGGCTCTGAATACTGCACAGATCTTACTAGCTCTATTGGTTATCTGTCTGAAGCAAATTAGACAGGAAAGATGATGCTCTAAGTGTTTTGTTGAGCAGAGAAGTGTTGCTATGTTGTCCCTGCCCTCAAAACACAGACTTTTTCTAAAGGACTCTCAGTTTCTTCTCGGGCTATGGCTGGAAAACACCTTGATAAAGCACAGCTGGGATGGGCTGTGTTCCCCTCTTGCAGTCCAGGACTTCCAGTCTGATTTCAGGGAAGACAGATCTGGTTTTTACCAAGTTTCTAAGCAGAGGGTCAGTGGCTGTGAGAAGCAGAGGAACATTTAAATAACATGCACAGATCTTTGTCCAACATTGTCCAGTAGAAATCAAGATACAAGGGAAGGAAGGAGTTTTCCTCTGCCTTTAGTCTCCTCATATTTGTACCTCTTCTCATGTCTCCTCACTTCTGCTTATTTTCTCCATTCTCTTGTTCCTGTTCCCTCAGCCCCCATCTCCCTACCCCTCCTGGCAGTCTTACCACCAATTGGAGCTGTCCCAAAATTTGCCATCTGCCATTCTCACTCTCAGTATTGGGTAGGAGCAGTAATGATCCTTGATGTCTTTCTTACAGCCTCAACTCTCCAGCATCAATGGAAGTCATTATTATTTTTACTTTCTGAAGCAAAGATGAAGTTCTGATGTGTTTTCAGGTAACTGCAGAGCCATCCTTGGTTTCACAGGAATCACTTGATGCAAAAAGTGCCTCTTTGTCAAAGCTTCAGAAAAATGCTGGGAATTTGACTAAGTACCTCGAAAAGCTCCAAACAAACCAAGAAAACCTAGGAAACAATAAATACAGACCCCTCTTTTAACATTCTAATGCTTCTGGAGCCAGTGTCATGATTTCTGAGGGGCAGGATCAGGATTTCTGACCTGTAGGATCTGGTTGTGTCACATGCAATTCACCAGGAATGAGACTCTTCTTTCTGCCATCCATTGGGTTTTGACTGCTCAGATCCCCAGCCATGCAGGGTTCCTCTTGCTGTTGCACAGTGAATAGCCTTGAATGCTGCTAGGCCTTTTTGATACTGGTGAATATGATGCTTATCCAACAGAAACACAAAACTCATCTTGAACAGCCCATCTGGAAGTTCAGCAAAACACACCCCTGTCTTCCAGTGCTAACACACAAATGATGCTGCTTGCTGCAACTGTCCAAAAAGCTGACATTGAATTTGTGTCTACAGACAAGTTTCAGGACTGGGTAAAGCCTCTTTCCAGGAAGAAAATTAAAACAGTGTATTTTTGGTGCAGTTAAACAGCCAAAGACATTCTGAACAGAAGCACTTGCAGTTTTTAGAGCTGGCAAGCTGCGTGTCCCTGTTCAGGACTCAGCCAGGGAAGGCTCTGCCGTGGTGTCAAAGGAAAGGAGCCAATGGGAGGTTGTCATTCCATGTAATTAGACAGGAGCAGTTGCATGTGGGCTGTGCATGGGGAATATTGAGTCTTTGAAGACTAAGCAGGGTGTCTGGTTCTGTATAATGTGATGAGCTGTATTAAAATCTTACTGCATATTTTTAAAAACCCTGGACTCGGCTGACAAAACAGATTTAGGATGCTGCATGTATTGCTCAGTGTGTCAAAAAAGGGAGATGGCTTCTATTTAAGAGGCAAAGCAGGAATATCTTCTACCCATGAAATATTTTCAAACACTTGTCACTGCATAAAGTGTCCAGTCTATTCCAGAGATTGTCTTCCATTTGTCAGAAGTTATGTTATTAAGTCCCCAGGATTAAGTCCTTTTTGGCAGTATTGGAGTAGTAGCAAACAAGGAAAGAGGGACAGGAGGGAAATTCTCTTAGAAGCAGGAAAATCCACTGTCTCCTCCAACCTGAAGTGACCGATCCTCTTTAAACTGGAACACCCCTGGCTCAAGGACAGATATGTCGTGGTTCACCTGGTGTATCCTCGTGCGTGGGCAGTGTGGAAAGTGAAAACACACCCTATACCTTCCAATTAATACATTCCAGAAACAAACAAAAAATAAACACTGTTTTATATCATTTCTAACTAATCCCACCAACCTTGGTGGAAGCTGAACAACTACATCATCTCTGGTCTTCTACAATATTCCAAAGTCAGGGACCCAAAGGCTTGCGGTTCTCTTAGATGCGCAGAGCAGAATATCGACAGTACCGTGTATTTGCACTTGGGAGTTTTTTCCAGGAGAACGCTTGTTCCAGCTGATGCCCACGAGATGGCAGCCTGGGCAGGAGAAACGAGCCCTGTCGGCACTTGCAGGAGCAGAGGATTCTCCCGAACATGTCCCACGTTCCTTCTGCAGGCAGAAGCGGCCTCTGCTCTGCAGCCCCGGCCAGCACCCTCTGCACCAGGTTTAGGGGTTCGGATAATGCCGAACAGATGTGCCAGCCCTCACCTGGGCTGCAGGATCCGATGGGTGGGGAAGGAGGTGAGACACATGGAAATGCCACAGAGAGTAACCAGACAGGCTGGGATGATACAGAGGTACAACAGGAAGGTTACATCGCTGAAAACACAGTCTGGATGGGGATGCAGTGCAAGAGACCTAGAAGGGAGACAGCCAAAAGTTACTTTGTGCTGATAAGCCGCAAAAGAGGTCTGAGTTTGCAGTGCAGTAAATACACATGGGCACAGGATGGTGCTGCTCTTTCTCTGACTTAGCAGAAAGCCGTTTCTTCTTTCCTGCTCCGTGGTGCCATCAACTTCCAGGCCTCAGAAGGGCATGTGCTCATTCATCCTGGACAAAGTCCTGGGTGTCACCAGTTGTTGAATAACCCGAGACTGGAGGCAGATTGTGCTTTTGGGCGATGACCAGTCACAGCGATCATCCTGCAGGATGAGCACCCAGGTCTGTCACCCTGTAAAATGGTGTCCTTAATGCTGGTACAGGTGAAGGGGTGGATAATTTTACTGTCATCCCTCTCTAGCCAAGGACATAAATCAGAGAGCAGGTGGTTTATGGTGCTATTGCTCTTGTGCCCAGTTGTTTAAGAACAACCCAGAATGTGGCACATAATTTGCCAGTTGGTTCAAGGTGCAGGAGCCCAGACACCAAATTCTATTGGAAACAGCTCTATGTATCATTTGCCTCTCCTTACCTGTGCTAGCTGGTAGTGAGGGCACAAGGATGGGTAAGGAAGTGCTGGGGAAGTAGCCTAAGAGCACAGAACAAATCGGAGACAAGTATGATGAGAAACCTGGTTTTCCTACTTACAAGTCTGAGTTGCCCGATGTAGAGGACAAGCTTAATACCCTCCTGCCCCTCCCTACACTCCCCCCCTCCTGAAATAAAAGCTCAGGGAATGGAAATACGTGAAGGTTTGTATCTTTAAAGATAGAAGTCAAAAGTCAACTCCATGGTAGAGCTGGAGGGAAGCAAGAGAAGGAGCTGTATCATAAACAGTGGAGGGGCTTTTAATACAAGAAACAGAGACACTGAAATTTCCTGCTAAAACCTCTGATACATTTTGAATCCTACAGAGAATGATACGAGAGACAACAGCTACTACTCACCTACTTGCACCTGGTCCCAAACCTCACTTACATTATGCAGAAGGAATTAATCAATAGGTTTGGTTTCTTCCTGGTATATGAAAGCCTGCAGCAAAGAAGGCTTGTCTTGTCTGATATAGCTCAATCTCCAGCTGCCAGAAGTGCTGTCCAGCATTCCATCTCTGAGCAACTGCTTGGGGTTACTTCCTTGGCCCTTCTCTGACACAGCACATACAGCCAGTTTCTGGGGTGAGAGGAGCAGTACATGGTTGGCAGGACCAGCTCTTTGAGGATAACAGGATGTAAATGCTATTGTTTAGGGCAGGTTCTAACCCCTTTTTCCTGCCTCCTCACAGAGTCCTACTCTTGTTAGAAAACACAGGACCCATTTTTTGGAAGTGGCTTTTTGTTTACCCAAATCCCTGACCTGAGCAGTTTCCTTGACTCAGGATTTTTTACCCTCCTCTAACATTTGCATCACTGCTAAGAAATTGTAACTGCACTAATACAGAAATATGGGGGCTCACTTTTCCAGCCTAGGCAGTGTGTGGGAGATCATTTGGACTGGCACCCTCCCAAGCATAATGTACTGAAATGTCACTCTGCTCCTGGGTGAAGCTTGGATTCTGCCCAGCTTATCTTCTCCTTTGGCTTGCAGTATCTGTGCATCTTGCCCTCTTTTCTTGTTATGCAGATGCCCGAAGGTGTAGAAGACAGTGCTCTTGTTAATGATGGGAAAGTGAAAATAGAGGTATTTTAAATCCTAAAGGGGTTTTGCTAAGGTCCTTCTGCTTTGTTCTTGCCATCAGACAAATGCCCACTTTTGGAATGGAGCCCACTTTTTGAACAGACCCCCAAATGAAGTGGAGATACCTTGGAGCAGCATAGGGAATGTTCAAGGCCTCCTGACAGGACTCCAGCTGCTCAGAGTCACTCTGAACTGGGTCATTTTTAATGCTTCTCACAGGAGACTCAAAGCATAACTTTAAGCCCTTGAATTTGGAACTTTGGATTTAAGGTTTTTATGATAAACTTTACATGTGGATTTTGGCCATTCCTTTCCTCTGGTAGGACTGTGTTTCTTTTTATTCTTGTCAGATTTCCAAGAGTGTCAGACAAACAGGGAACAGGAATTTGACTCAAATTCATCAATGTGTATTTCTACCTCCACCCAGCTCTTTCCAGCAGAGCCCCCTGGTGTTGCTCTGACAGTGCACAGGGATGTCCCACAGTTGTGTTTCAGAGCAGTGAGCGTCGAAGCCATTGCTCAGTTTGCACTGGGAACGTTTCAAAGCTGAGTTCTTATCTGGATTGCTAAAGAATATCTCATTTCTTAAAGCTGTGTGTCACATGGAGGCTGTTAAATAATGAATGCCAGGATGCACAGCAGTGTTGGCACACAAAAGGAGCTGTTTTCTGAGCACAAACTTCACTGCCTGGCAGCAGCAGCAGAGGGAGAGGGTCTACCTAAATTTGGTCCGGTTTTTTTTTTTTTTCTAATTTGAGAATAGCTTTTTCTTTTCTGTCACTAAATAGCTTCTGATAAGAATTTGTTTTCCAAAGGGAAATAGGAAAGACCTGAAAATCTCTGAAGAAAATGAGAAGAAAAGCCAACCACAAATGGCAATTGTGTGTTCTACTTTCCAAAGCATTTCATTTCCTTTCCTGAACAGTGATTTGGCATCTGAAGGAGAAGAGGGTATCAAAACCTTGATGAAACCAGGCTCAAGTTTGAGCAGTGCAGCCTGAGAACCAACAGCCTTCCCTAGTCCCACAGGATTTTAATTCCAGGCATGGAAGAAATCAAATCAGTTATTAGCCCTGTTGTGGCCATAGTACAAGGAAGGGCAGACACTTGGCAGAGGTTGACAGAGAGCCAAACACAGATCCTGGAGCTGGCTTTGTGCAGACTTCTCCTGATTAAAAGACTCAGGGAGCGGCTTTAAGTTACATCACAAGTTTTGTCAGCATGGACCTGGGCAAAGCAGTGCTGCTCTACCCTGTTCTCCCTGTCCTCTCCTGACAAGCCCTTATGCTCCTTGCTGTGTTGTCTGATTACAGCTGAAGTGGTTCTGGCCCCTCTGGGGCTGCCCATCCCTCACCAAACAGTTCACTGGGCAGTGTCAAAGAATTATTCCATGGTGTCCTTAAGTAGGCTGGATTTTACAGCACACACAGGAATGAAGCAGCAGCATGGAAGTCAGCATTGGCTTAAATACTCAGGATTCAGAATGCAAGTATATGTAAAGGTGCTAAATTTTGTGAAGCCAAAAGGCATTCTTAATGTTTATGAAGTTAATAATAGATTAAGTGCTTTGTTGTGTAGGGAGGTGGAGGAAAAAACCCAGCTTAATATTATACAATGAAAAGTTTTTAAGATTTGCTGGTCTCAATTCCACTTTTACTTTGTTATTCCATAAGTCATGTGTTAGCAATAGATTTATACTAGGCCAGTTCCTTGGAGTCTCCTTTTCTCTGTCTCTCTTTTTTTTTTTTTTTTTTTTTAACTAAGAGATGAATTTATATACAAATGTAGCCATTTGTAAGCACTAATGTATTCAGTAACATTTCCCTCTGTGGTACATTTATACTGGAAATCCAGAAATGAGAAACTCTGAAATGCCAGCATCCTTAGAATGCTGTCTCCATTTGATTTCCTTCTAGCCTGAATTTTCCTAACAGTCACATTTGGGTTTCAGTTATACACTACACTGGCTGATGAATATTAAATAAGGTCTACAGATATGTCTTGGGTTTGCTTTTACAGGCTCTGCTTGTACAGAGATTTCTATTTTGACAGTGCCCTTCTTAGTGCCCTCTATTCCAGTCTTTTATTGTTCCTGGGTTGTTCTGAGAGACAAGTGACAGTGTGAGACAGGAGGAGAATGATTACATTTTGCAGTGAAATTATGCAGAGTAGAAAATCAATAGTTAGATGCTCCCTGGGACTGCCTAAAACTTCTTTGAAGAATAATTAGCTTGCAAGAGAGCTCTGATAGCTGGAATTCCTCCCCAACTCTGTATGCATAAGATAAATTTAGTCTGGAATAAGCAGTGTGCTTTGAGGTCTTTTCACCAATCTGGGGAAATGATTCACGTGGAGAGAATGAAGAAGTTGGCCAGAAGGGCTGTGCAAGAAAACCTGACTGACCACATCCATCCTGGACTGACAAGCAAGGAACAAGCAGCAACAGAAACAGGGGAAATTAGCAGAGCAAGGCACAGGTGGGAGTTGGGGGTGGGGCTCAGCACCTGATGATCCAGGTGAGTCTGTGCAGAGGGCAATTATCCACTGGACTGGCAGTCCCGTGGAGCACAGCTGATCAACTACCAGTGGGGACAGCCCAGCCCACTCAACAGGTGTAAGTGTTTATTTGATGAAGCAGCAGCATCAGATCCAGGGCTGTGTTTAAGCAAACTGCCTTGTGTGGAGCTCAGGAAAGCCTTCCTGAACTCAGAGATGATAGAGAGCAGCAGAGGATTCTGGCTCAGCCCCACCACTGTGTCCTGATGCCATTCTATGTTGGACCCTTTTCCTTCTGGGATGTTGTTCCAGGTAATCCTAAAGCTGAGAGGGGAAGTGTGGGGATTAATAGCTTTGTTAGTGAGAACTGATTTGGGCAGAGCTGACCTCGGAGTGACAGCAGTTCTGCTCTCCAGAGCTGTCAGAACTCTGTCTTTCAGAAGCATAAAAATACACTTGAACTGCACAGAAAACTGCTGCAAGAGGTGTCAATAGCAGTTTGGGCCAGATTAAGTGACATCTAATCAATTAATTAGCTCCCTAGAAGGAAGGACTAATGAGGCTCAAGAACGTTGTGGAGGCATAATGTAGCAGGTATTGAGATAAGGGAGATTTGAGAATGATCTAACAAAACAAGAGAAAAAAGCAGCACAGCAGTAAAAGAAGTCACTATAGCAGAAATGAGCACAGCATATCAAAGAATGATTCAGGGGTTTCACTCAGCCATGGAGATTGATGTTTATTTTTTGTTGGCATTTGCATTCTTAAAGTTGTAAGTATTGTATGAAAACACATCTTTGTTTTGCTTAGGTTTGGTGTGTTGGGTTTTATTGTTTGTTTGGGGTTTGGTTTTTGGTTTTTTTTAATGTATCCATTCTTAGGAACTAGGAAAACATCCAGGGACATGTGTATCATTAAGCACATGACTCAACCCCTCTCCAGCCACAGATGTCCCTCACTCTTAATTAAATATGTGCTAAAGTGGTCTGTTGGAGCAGAGCCCAGGAGTGTTGTGTGCAGGTCTGAGCTATCAGCTCAAAAGTGGTGCTAACAAGCAGGTCTAGAATTATAGATCTGTCAGTGCAACTCCAGTTCCTGGAAAAACACTGGAACAAACAACCCAACTCCTTGTGAGTGAGCACTTAAGAGAAAATGAGGGGATGAGTAACA
Organism: Hafferia zeledoni; assembly: GCA_035583235.1. Classification (NCBI taxonomy): domain Eukaryota; kingdom Metazoa; phylum Chordata; class Aves; order Passeriformes; family Thamnophilidae; genus Hafferia; species Hafferia zeledoni. The sequence goes on from JAWWEV010000115.1 coordinate 641,857, forward strand.
GGCAGATTTTTTTGAGATGCACAAGTTTGGTTTGAATTCTGACTGTGCGCTCCTATAAGGATGGAATAGATGAAAATACCTGCATGCAAAGCTGGTTGGAAAACTGATAGAAGGATGTTTTGGGGGGAGGTTCTGAGGAGGCTGTTTTGTGTCCATGTCTTTTGTTTTGATATGGGACGTGGCTGATGAAGGAAGCATGAAATGTAAACTTGCAGCTGACACCGCATTGGAAAGGCTTTGAGCACATTGGGGAGGATTAGAATTCAGTATGATGTTTCAAGTGGAGGTGTGGTAAAAAATCCACCATCACCAGCTTGCCATTGAGCTGGGACAATGCGTTGTCCCTCTGCTAAATGCAAACTGATGTATTGCAAGAAACTCTTAATATGGGTTATTGTATATACCAGGTTGGGGACCACCAGCAACATGTGTAGTTGATTTATCAGTAAGGATGAAAGATTTTGATGGCTCACAAGCTGACCGTGAATAAACACCACCATGCTATTACAGAAAAGGCACATTAAGTGTATGAGCAGGATTGTTCCCCCTGTGGAAAGTGCAATATTTCAGCAAACAGGAGCACAGTATTTGCTTTTGCCCAGTGAACTTCGAGGCTGAGCTGGAGAGCAGTTGAGTGTGGAAAGGAATGCAGTTAAGACCAATACAAAGTCCAAAAGTCTTGATCTGCCAAGGAAGATTGAGGAGGTTTCATCCTCAGGAGAGAAAGACTGAGGGGAAGACTGTATTTCTCACAAAATTTTGTCAGTTGCTGCAAAGTAAAAAGAGAATAATTTAATCTTCCTGACCCTGGCAGTTAAGACAAGAAGCTGTGGGCAGAATTGCTTCCAGGAAAAATCAGGGTACTTTAGTAATTAATCTTATACTAAGGGAGTGTGAAGGACCAGAGCAGATTCTGTGGGAGAGGTCACTGACTCTTTCAAATTTAGTTAAACCTCGGTGTCAGACATTCCCTCTTTCCCACATGTCAGACCCTGTAATGCCCCAGCAGCTTCCCTGGGCTGTCTGAGCAGGGGGCAGGCTCTGGCATTCATTGGAAAGGAGGCAAAGGGGTGGAGACTTCTTCTGACAAAAAGATTCAGCCATAGCAATCAGTATTTAAGGTTTTGATCAGTGTCTGAGGTTTGTTCTGCTGGCCCTAGGCAAGATAGGATTATTATTCAAATTCCCATAGGAAGCCTGTAACTTTCCCTGTATTGCTGAGTTATCAGTATTTGCATCTGTTGGGGTATGTTTGTGTGGTGACAGTGTTGAAGCTCCAATGGGAAATGGTATTTCAGGCTTTGCCTTGGGCACGAGTTGACCTGTGATACCATGAAGTGCAAAGTGCATCCAACTGGCACAATGGAAAGTTGTGGGTTGTTTCTTATTAAAAAAAAAACTATTTCAAAGGCCAAACCAACCCACCTACCCAGAAGACATTGTTCATCTCAGTTGTGCTTTTTCATGTTTCTTGTAACTGATACAACAGCACTGCCCATAGTTATTGTTTGCTATTTTTCTTTTGTCCCTAGGAAATGCCAAAATAAATTAGACACATTATAGCAAACTAATCTTGAGACTACACATTTCAGAGTTCCTGTACTCTGGAACATGGAATCCAGGCTCCTCGGACAGATGCTGCCTGTGGCAGTGGCTGTTGCAGACAAGCATCTATAAATGGCACAACTTGCCCTGCTGGGAGGTTGAGGGGACAGGATTTTGGATGGGGGAAGTGCCCCCCTCCCCTCAGGCTCTGCAGTGGGGAAGGATGTTTGCAGGCAGATCTGCCTTTAGTAGAGATTATTTTTCCTCCCCTTGTGCTTGTCAGTTTGGAGATCCTCTCAGCTTATTTCAAAGTCAGTTACAAGCCTTTTAAATGAGCTTTAGCTGATGCACCACTAGGATGTTTATACATGCTTTTAGCTCTACTTAGAGAGATGAAAGCAAAAGTTAAGGCAAACTTTCTCTCTGCCTATAATCAAGCTAAAGAATTAGGATTGTAAAGAAAGCCTGTGGCTCCTTAGAACATATGCTTTGTCCTGTGGGATGACACCAATAATATCTCATAAATTACATGGTATGAAACTGCTCTGGGGCAAAACTCAGCAAAGCCACTTTGGCACCATCAGCCTCAGCGTGGTGACCTCCATGGGACTGGTGCTGTCCCACCCTGACACCAGCTCTGCCTTGTCCCTCTGTCTGTGTGGTTTTCTATCTTATGTACCACTTCATTAACTTATTGATGAACTCTCAAATCAGGAGCTGCTGATAAGTCATTCCTTCAAGGAAAGACTGTGTGAGAAGCACAGGATCCACCTGTGTGTGATCCGCAAGACCTTAGGAGTGCTGAGCTGTCTCCAGCACGTCTGGTGCAAGCAGAGCCTTGGAGCACAGCACCTGTGAGATTAACGGGCTCTGACAGAGCAGCAAGTCCCGCCTCTCCTGAGACCTGTCATCTTCAGCATCTCCAGCACAACCAGGACACTCACCATGGCCTGGCCACTTGTGCACGGCTGGGTTTTAGGCACAGGGAATCCCAGTCTTGCCTTTCTTTTGTTGCAGAAGGGTAGTAGAGATGCAGATGATACTAACTATGGCTTACTGGTGTTGAGCTAAATATAAAATGACCTGAGCATGGCAAGTACATAAGAGGGCTCTGTAAATGTTTATATTGATTAAACTATTAACAAGAATAGCAAATCCCATTACACTAATCATTATTTTGCTTCCCTGCCCTCTCCTCCCTCTTTGTCCTCCTCTGAATGTTTTTCCTTGAATACAATAAACACGGCAAGAGAAGATCTTGCCTCAGGCTGTCTGAAACACCTCACGTTGTTTGCTGTGGGAGTGACTGGCCTCTGACTTGAGTGGAGCTCTCTGTGGGAGTGACCTCTGCTCAGCAGGGGAAAGTCAGGAGGAAAGTGCTCCCCAAAATAGAGACAGACTGCTGGTAAGACAGTGACAGTGCTGGGGAGTATTTAACCCAGGGGAATGCTCTCTTAGTATCTTTGGACAGGCATTCAGACATCCATACAGGAATATTGGCTCATAGAATATTAACATGATTTTAAATGGTGAAAAGTTGTTTTCATGTAACCAACTTCCCTCTGTTTCTCTGTCACCATCAACATTTTGATTCTGTCTGGAAATAGTTTTACAGTGTTGCCCAGGAAAGTCTGTTACAGTTGAAATCCAATTCTGTGCTTTCTCAAAAAGGTTAAAAAATGGAAGCATTGCAGTTGAGATTGGGCAGAAAGAACAGGTCTTGGGTGATCAATTCTTTCTGTCTTAAATGTAGGACACATGATTTGGTGCTAAAGCTTTTTTACTTTAAGCAGACTACACTTGTATAAAAATAATAAAAGTGATATATTGGAAAACACTTATTGGAATTAGTTGGGGGTTTTTTCTGAAAATTTTCATCAAAATTTGGAATACTTTCAGGAATTTCTTAATCTTTAATTCCAATGGCAGCATGTTTGGGGGGGATGTGTCCCAAAAGATGTTGGCAAAATCTTTTGGCTGGGGTTGTAGGCTTGAAGAGTCAGTTACTTTAATTTTTACTTTTTTGTGTGTTATACATTAGTGATGAAACATTCAGGACTATTTAAAGAATTCAAATCCCTCATTCCCACTCAAATTAAAAGCATCTGGGCATTCAGATCCCTTAGTCAGCTTCAGCACTCTATAACTTCAGCGTTAGTTTGATATAACTAATTTGTGTTAAACATACTTTTAAGTGCAGTTATATTATAATTTATCTCCTGGTGGTATTGCCTCACAGTCATAATTTTATGCTTGCACACAGTAATTCCCCGTATCCCAGTGGGCTGGAAAGCTTTATAAACAAATGTAGGCCATGCCCGAATCCTCAGGCAAGCTGAACTTCCATTGAAGTCTTCAGGAGCTTTGCTCACATAATGTCCCTCATTTCAGACCAGGAACACTCCTGTGTGTACAAACAGGCACCATCCCTTGAGTGACAGCCACGCTGGGGGAAAAGCAGCAGCCCACACATGCCCCCTGCAATAATTTGGAGGAGGAAATAATGGTTATCAGCTGAAATTGCACAGGGTTGTGTGCACAGAATGGAATTATGCACTGAGGGAGTTGACAACTTTGGCTCAAAACAGGGTTCTGGCTAAAGGAAATGTTTCCTGGGACATTCTGCAGAATATATGGGTTTGGCATTATTGATCTAATTGGTTACTTGCCAAATGCGTAAAGACTAAAACTCCAAGCTTTTAATTCAGGATTTTTCTGCTTTAGCATGTTCTCTCTCAGTGCTTTGATGTTCTGGTATTAAAATGTTTGTTTTCAGTCTGGCTTGATATTAAGCTGGTTTAATGTCTTATAGAAGCTGTTTTGAAAGCTTTCCTTTTCCCCTCTGGATCCAGCTCCCTGGGTGGGTGACATCTCTTATCAGTCAGACAGTTCTGAGTTGTGGCTTTAGATAATAAAACCCAAGCCCTTGCATTTTTGTTCCCAGCAGAGTTCTTCCTTTATTTCCATTCACCTCGGATGTTTTTTCCTCTGTGCATATCCCAGTGTGTATAGTACAGCACTGTACTGTGCAACCCCAAATTTCACTGTCTCAGTCTTCTCTTACACATTAGACTTGCAAAGTGGAGACCTGTCTCACAGTTCCAAAGGTGTTTTCTTGTCTCTATCCACAGATTCGCATTGTCTGGCAGTTGAAGTCACCACTCACAATCCTCCACTGCCAGGAGTTTGTCACTTCTGATCCCAGCTGTGCTCCTTCCCACAGCATTTTTTCCTTGTGGCATGACAGTGCTACCGTGTAGTGCTCCATGGGTTTCCTTCCTGCCTGAAACACATTGGGAGAGTTTCAGCTCTTTAGTGCTGCTCACTCATGTCAACTGAGTTCATTCCTGCTGCCCCTTTCCTGCCTCACTCCTGCTGCTGCAGTAGCCACTGGTGCCACAGTGCAGGGTAGAGCAGGTTATATCGACCCTTGTTCCACACAGCACCCAGAGCCTGCTTTATGGCCCAGATACAGGACTCAGGAGGGTCAAAGATGCTACTGAGCACCAGACCAGAAGGCAGTGTTAGAGGGAGAGCCAGGAACATTCTGCCCTTTAGCAAGAAAAGATTAGACGAACCAGTGGGGACACTGGCAGATCACATCATGTGCTGTCTGGATTTTAATTTTATTTTTATTTTTTTCAGTTATCTTTCCTGTCCTAAAGCCTCAGTCAGTGAAACACAGGGTGCTTTCTCTCGAGCAGGGATGTTGGAGAACACATTTCAGCTCCTTTCCTAGCCATGTGCTGGAGTAAATGTAATTCAGGAGCCTGCATAGCCTGCAACAGTGAGGATGCAGGAACTGGGGAGAGATGATCCAGCACTGAAAAACATACAGGATATTTTTGGTTTTGCCCTTTAAGAGCAAGTACTGTGCCCCATAAATTCCAGTGAGATGCTGGAGAGCAGCTCTGCCTCGGTGCTGGAGACTGAACTGGCTGGTCTTGTGTTCGCTTCTGATCTGAACCTACTGCTGTGCCCTGGGCTGGACTCCTCAGGGCCAGATTGATGCAGAAAGGCAGAGTCTTTGAGGGGTCAGAGGGCTGGAGGGGCAGGGAGCTGCTCCCAGGCTGCTCTCTCAGCCCTCTTCCTACTGGGGGGTCACCCTTCCTTGTCCCAGCAGAGGTCAGAGCTGCTGGTGCTGGAGGTGCTGGTTACCTCTGTCAAGCACTAAGCTGTGAGCCTGCTGTCTCACCTCTCAGTTTCTGGACTTCAGCAGAGGCACAAGGAGCCGTGGGCTTCTCCTCAGCAAGGTCAGGGCACAGGTCAGTGGGCGAAAGAGGACTGTGAAACAGTGAGCTGCCAATAGAAAAGCGACACTTTTTTGACCACTAATGGGATAGCAAAAGAGAGCATTAATGTTCCAGAAAAAAAGGGCATCTTCAGCACAGCCTTGATGGGCTTTTGATTCCCAGAGTGATCCAGCCAGGGGCTGCTCACGGGCTGAGCTGCCTCCACCCTGTGCAAATGTGCCCCTCAAAGTGAACTAAGCAATGGAAGGCAGCAGCAGGATGGCCGTGGGCACTCTACCCCCAGTGCTGACTGCATGGCATCCAGAGCAGGGGCTTGTGGAGAGCAAGGATACAGGGGGACAATCAGGGAGCTGGGAGAGAGGTTTCTTGTCTGTTTACCCCATCTTTCTGTGAGGTACTGCATGTCTAATACTTATCACATGGGAAAGGAGATAGCTACTTTTTCCTGCTATTTCATGGAGTGCTCAGCTTCCTGCTCTTACAATTGTTTTGGTTATTGCTCTTTTAATAAGAACAGAAGGTGCACTGGGACACCACAGCCAGAGTCATCCCTTCCCTGGGGCCAGTCTGCCTCCAGGGTGGAGACTCTTACAACACAAACATCTTCAAATGCTGTCAGTCTTGCAGAGGAGATCTAGCATGCAACTAAAACTAAATATTGTTGTTTGTAATTTATAACTTGAATAAGTAACTATAAATGAATGTGACATGTAAATAAATAAGGCCATGCTCTAATCAGAGGGTTATTTGTAATTGGGAAATCTTTCTTCCTACAACAAACCCCTTCCAGGGAAAGCTAAGGCAGCAGTATCTTCGGTGTGAAGAGCAAACCAGGAGGAGAATTTCTGCCCTCTGATACAGGGCCTGTGCTGCCAGTTACTGAATTGTATTTTGCTGATGGGAGTTGTGGGATTTTATTTTCCATGTCAGGAGGAGGGAGCTGAGGTGATTGCTGGGACAGTGGGGGCTTTGCAGAGCTGATTCTGCACGTGTTGTCTCTGTCCTACACAGGCAGACTTAATTGAAAGTCCAGTCCAGGAGAGCAAGAGTTTCCCAGGATATTAGCTAACACTTTTAAACCCACATTTTAAGCTGTCCTTGACCAACCCTGGTGGGGATTGGCCATGAACAAGGGCTGTGTTTTCACAGTTGTGGAAATAGTGCTATGCAGAACAATGGTATTGGCTACAGCACTGTAAAGACATTTTCTCCCTCAGCCAGACATTGTCAGAGAAATGCAATATATTCAGTTGTACCTGGCTGCAATAAGTAGTTCCTCCATGGAGCCTTGACAGCTTTCTTGTATTCACAAGAGGTTTTTATCTCAGGTAACCCACATGTGTCTGGTGCCCCTTCTTCCCAAATCAGGATTGATGGCTTCTTCATCATCCCATACATGCCTGGAAAATAAGCAGGGAATGAGCTGAGTTAACTCATCCAGGTCATTCTGGAATTACATCATGGTGTTCCTCCCAAGTCATAACAAGTACAGATGAAACATGGTCACGTCCAACTAATTCTAATTAAAAGTCTGAATGTAATGAGCTCAATAGCAGTGATACCCACTGGGAAGGAGGGGGCCACAGTGTGCAAGACTTACAGCATTAGAAGTAGAGCTGGATGAAAGATAGTTATTCCTCCCCATGTCCACTGAAATGGGTTATTACATATTTCATTGGAATTTCAAATCTCTATGTTTTTTAATCACTTCCTTGAAGTTATTCTTATGAAAGCTTTGCAAGTGTTTCCATCAGTTCTGTAAGAGGTTTTCCAGAAAAAACAGGGGAAAGCCATGCTGTATGAACAAGCTAATGCACTTCAAAAGGTCCAGCAACATGCTGGGGTTCAGATTATTTGCAGAAGGTCAAATCAATTTTATGATCAGGCAAACACTAGCAAATTGCTTTTCTTAGAACCAAAGCAAGTAAAGTATTTTCCAAGAAATATGCTTGAGGGAAAACTAAATGGCATTTATTAGAAACTATCACTCATTGAAACTTGCTCTCTTTAAGTCACTTATTCCCCTTGTAATGACAAGCTATTACATCCAAACATCACATGGGGCAAATTCAGGTATGAAAGTGTTCTACTTTGTAGAGCAAATGAATCACAACTGGGGCCTTTCTGTCTGTGGTGTAGGGAATAATCTTTGAGAGGGGATTTTTGCCTGTTTGCCTCCAAGGGAGAGAGGGGAAAGAGTGGCTGCTGTTTGAGGAGATGGTGACTTCCTGCTTGAGGAAAGAAGTGCCCTGCCCTGCTTTGGGAAGACAGACAGAATAAGATATTAAGGGAAATACGTCCTCAGTGTCTACACAAGAGCCCAAGGAAAGCTCTGGGTGATGTTTTTTCTGGCCAGTAATTGTCCTTCTCAGAGCTTTGCCTCTCTGCTCCTCAGAAAGCAGAGCTAAGACTCAAAGTCCTCTTTTACCTTCTCCCATGTTTTAGGTGCAGGTCAATGCATCGACCTGTTTTGCATCAGACAGTGTGAATCCACATGGGTGACGCAGACAGGCATGATCTGTGCCCTGGAGCTGGTGCCATGAATAAAAATCTGCTGGGGAGGTCTAAAGAGAGATGCAGAGAGCAAATGGATTGCAGCAGCATTCCTCCTATCATCTCTGTTTCCAACATCCAAACATTTAGGGACTTCTGCAGCTGGTTGGTTGGTTTTTTTAAGATTGTAATTTATTCTCATATTTCTGCCTGTATTTTTATTTTCTGGACCTTATATAAATAACACTGGAGTCTTCTGTTCTTGAATGGATGGATGGATAAGAAGGATACAGTCCCTCCCTTTGCAGTTTGATACCTGGTAAATTAGTCAATGTTGTATGTACGGTTATTGGAACTGCTCGGGAATTTTACATCACTGTGTTTGTTCATTGGAAAATGTGGCCTCCATAAATTTAAAGCAGGATGGAAATTTAAATCTCTGATGAGGACTAAAAGCTGTCTTGGTTCTGTCTTGGGTAACAAGAGAAAAAAATGCTTTTTTAATATATGTAAATATGAAATCCCAAAGGTAGCCAAGGGGAAGGAGAGGAAGGCAAGTAAACTGAAAGGAGTTTTAGCTTTATATTCGTGACATCTCAATTAATTAATGATGATACTAAAAATGGGAGCCAGTTAAACAAAGCTGGAATGAAGGATAGGCACTTGGACTCTTACAGTAAAAGGGCAGTTCAAATCCAGAACAGATTTACATGGTTTAGAAGAATCAGAAATTCTTTGGGCTATATTTTGGCACTGCTCTAGGGCTTAAAAATGGACTTCTATGGGGAGTGTGTTGTGTTTCCACCTTGAGGCAGAGGCAGACTGAAACTCAAACACCAGCACTGAGACTTGGAGGGAGAAGCCTCTGGGGGAAGCAGTCGGGGGTCATGGCAGTCAGACATGCAGGTCTAAATGTCTGCATTATCCACTGGGAGTGGTTCTCTGAGGACAAACTCTTTTACAGAAGGAAATATGACGACTATTCATTATTGAAAATAATTAATTTTTTATTCATCACTCTGTTGGTTTAAGAAGTTAATCACATCTGGTCTGGGGTTAGAAATTAATGCTGCCTGGCAGAGTTATTTGATGGGATAATTTTGTGTTGGACAGGTCAAAGATTTCAAACTATTTGACCAAACTAGAGCAGTGAATACTTAAGAATAATAAATGTAGTTCTAGAAGCTGGAAAAAAACACTCAAAAATGGAAGGAAGGGTTTTGTTGGTTGATTGGTTTGGTTTGGGGAGTGGGGTAGGGTTTGACAATATCTTCATAACAAATTATTTGGCTAATGATAATTAAGCATTGGGCCTAAAAGGTTTTCACCACATGCATTTATAAATCAGTAGATGTGAAAAACAGGTTGATTTTTACCCCTCTGGTAGCAGATTGTTGCCTGGTCAAACCTTATGCCTTTTTTTGAAATCAGTATTACTAAGCCAGCCTTCCATGGAGTGACATTCAGCTCTGTGCTGGGACTTTTGAGAGCTTTGGTACCACGGGCTGTACCTGCCAGACATTTCCTCTTGGAGCCACCCCAGGGAAGCAGAGGAACAGGGAGCTCCCAAGCAAAGCTCCAGGGGCTGAGCTGACCATAGACCTGCCCCAGGTCCTCTGTCCTGCTTCAAGAACTCTGTTCTTGCCCCCGTTTTCCTACTGAAAATGCCACAGCAACTCTTTTGTGTTACCTGGGAGTTTGCAGCATAGTAAGTGTTGGGAAAACAGTTTCAGTTACATGGGAAATATCAAGCCAGTAGTTTTGAAATAAATAAACTATCTATTCAGAAGTTCTGTAATCGTGTAGATAATTTATTTGTATCAGGGAAGCATTTAATTATTTATTAATTACTATTTAATTATATAATGTATTAATATATAAAAGTATTCAATTTTTATGCGTGTTCAGTCTTACTACGTATTTCAAATTAAATCTCTAAGCATATGTCTTAGAATTGTTCAGGTTTCTGTCTCCAAACATTGTAACATGGGAAACCAGAGTTGCAGAAATCTTTTCTCTCACTTGGTTCCCTTTCCCTGTTAAAACTGACCTCTGAAAAATTTTCCTGAAGGATTGACGTTAAGAGGTGGAGTAAGAAAATACAGGTGCACACACAGTTTCTGACAAACTGCATCATTTTGAAGGGAGACAGATATGTAGAACTCTTGGAGATTTAATCCTGATATTTTTCAAACATATTTTATTGGTCAGAAGCTGTCCAGCTCTGGTTAATGAATGAAAATGTTTCTAAACTGGTGCAAAGTTAAGCTCTTGTTTGGGATGTTTTCAAATTAGTGTAAAGGTTGTGTTAAATGTGTGATTATTTCCAGTGGCTTAGAGAATCAGAGAGGAGTGTAGCATCATGCATAAGTGACAAATAGCTTCTCAGATACTTTTGGTTTTATTTTTCCTTGCATCTCTAATCCTACCACTGCAACTGAATGAAAATGTGTTGATTGTTTCAAGAATGGCATGTCATAAATATAGATATCTTTCTGGCAATCTCTAAAAATACTCCTCAGTCTTGTGTGGTTTAATGATGGATGAAGCTTGGAAATCAAACTCTTGTCTGGGAGTTGTTGTGAGATAAACTTACACTGTGGGTCTAAAATTCATCTAAGTGGGGGCAGTGTGAACAGGGCACTGCTTTAGGATGCCTGAGAAGGCTTCTGGCAGAATTTAGGAGCCTGTGTAACGCAAGTGTCCAACTGCCTGGGCTTTGTTTAGTTTCCCTTTGAGAAATGAACACTTTCTGTTCATGTCTGCAAACATAAACTTTGGAAGGTCAGGGCAACATGCAGCTCTTTCACCTCATTCTCTTTCCATAATATACTCATGGTTGGTACTTGTGGTGAGCACAGCAACATGTTCTGAACGGATGCAAATAAATAACCCACTTTTTAATGTATGGCAGACCAACGTGAATTTAATGATTGCTTAAAGGGCTTGGTTTGCAGGCAGAAATGCTCCAGCCATCAACAGGCAGCAAAACAAAGCTCTGGTGTGCACATCAAGGCTCACAGGTACCTGCTGCATTTCACAACAAACCCTCCTGCCCCCCTGCCCACGGATTTCTGCGGGGTGGCTGCCTGCTTTGTTCTTCTGAAGACTTAATGAAGTTCTCTCACCCATAAAATACAGGTCAGGCCAGCTGACCAGACTGATCCCTGTCAAGATTAGAAGTCATGGTCATGTAGAGTCCTGGGGACTCTGCACAGGATCTGAAGCACTTGGCCTTCCAATCGCTCCGGCGGCTGCAGGCAAGTGTTGGCAGCAGCAACGTCATGTGGGGATGGAGGTTCTGAACCCAACTGGGCTCTGCCCACCGGCAGTGAGTGGGGGACAGGGACGGAGGAGGAGAAGGGTTGCTGCAGCTTTTCTGGGTTGTGTAACTCTTTAGTCATGAGGTTTTATGTGCACGTCCAGGGTGCTCAGCTCTTGGCAGAGAAGTTGTCTGTTGAAACAAGAGAATTACAAAAACACTTCAAGGAAGTGAGAATTGGCCTCCCATAAAATGTCCAGAGGTGCAGATGCGTATCTTCTTTTGGAGAAAGAAAAAGGCACACTGACTATAGATGATGCATCCATTCTTATCTTTAAAAACAAGATTTTAATAGGAAGCTCCCCTTCATCTTAAAATAAATAACTCCTCCCAGCCTATAGCTTCAGAACTAGATCAGCTTTCTCTGTCTGGGTTGTTTCATAGCCCTGATGCTGCTGTTTCAAAGTGCTTACATAGTTTTGATAAATCCCCCAGAGACAGGAAGGCAATATAGTTGCAAGCCTGTTTTCCAAAGACTTCTGGATAACCTGTGTTAAAGGCACAAAAGCATAGCTACAAAAATTAATCATTGGACTCGTAACTCTGAGCATGGCCATTTGCAGCCTGGAGAATGGCCTGATTTATCCAAGGTGGCCTGCAGTTGTTGTAGCTGAGTGGAGCTAAATAATGCAGTACTCTTTAAAATTGCATGAGTATATGATTTCGTTTGCTTTATTCATTCCTACTGGGTTGTAGTTCATTACAGTCAGTGACTATTGCAGCTGTTCAACCCCTCTCTGCAGCGAGTGGGAATGGCAGGATGTTGTGACTCTTCCTTGCTTGTGCCATGCACTAAGTTATACTGTTCCAAAAGGAAGCTGAACTTTCCCTTTGCTATGAGTTTAGGAATGGCCGTATGGCCTTGCCTTTATCTTAAAGTAAGCACAGCATGCAAAAGTGTGTGTTACTTTCTAGAAAAATAATTTGATTGACTGTGTTAACATCCTTAGGAAGCAAAAGAGTTTCTACAGCATGTTCACCACACAAGGGAGTGATTCAAATGTGTCTGTCTCCTGTTCAGGTCCACTATAGGGTCTTACTTTCTGGATCTGTCACAAGAGTGCCTTCCTGGACTAAACTGTTTGGCAAACCAAAGCTAGTGGATGCTGAGGGAGAGGTGCAAGGCATGGGAAAGTACTAGGAGAGCAGCTACCCCTGCTACCTACTGCAGAAAGAGCTGCAAAAGCAGCCTGACCTTTAGAAGAGATGGAGGCTGTCCAAGAAGCCCTGGGGCTGCTGGAAGCCTCAATACCTCAGTGCCCTGTGTAGCTGTTGACACCTTCATTGCCCAGGCTGGTGTTACTGCCCTCACAACTCTGCTCAGAGGGATTGCATGAGTGTCCCATGGTGCACAGAAGAAAGTAATCAGCTGGATTAATGACATTTGCCTATTTAAACTGATTAAATGATCAGATGATCTTGCCTGGACTAGATGAAGGAGAGGCAATGAGAGCTGCTTTGCCAGCAGCATTATGGGGATGAGGACAGATGGCCAAGGATGATAGTCCAGTATTTCCCACTGGTCCAGCTGTCTGCACAGGGAGCTTTCTCCAGGCTCTTGGAGCCTGCAGAACAAGGTTTGGAAGCATGAACTTCCTACTTATCTGAAACACCATGGTGAAGTGCAGGGTGAGAAAGAGTCTTTCGGATATAGGACGTAACATGATTCATTTGCATCAATTATTTCTCTGCTTGTGAAAAAGTTACTGTCTTTCCTATTTAGCAGATAGGGATAGAGGAAAGCTGGTAAGTACCAAAGAATCCAGCAGGTGTCATGTCTTATCTGAGATTCAGGTACAAGAAAAGAAATCCTGACCCTATGAAAACCAACAAGACTCCTGTAAGCAACTTGGTCATAGCAGAGATCTGATCACATTGCTCACATTGACAATCATCTTCCACGCAGAAACCTGAGCTATTACAGAGGAATGACCTATTATAGAGGATGCCCCATCCCTGGAAGTGTTCAAGTCCAGGCTCGGTGGGGCTTTGAACACCCTGGTGTACTGGAAGGTGTCCCTGCCCATGGCAGGGGTTTGGATCTAGGTGGTCTTTAAGGTCCCTCCCAACCCAAACACTTCTGTGATTCTATGACACGTTCAGTACTGATTTTGCTTAGCCCTGGACTGTTGTGCTTGTGTGTGTGATGAGGTGAACCCCACGGCACTGTGGCAGCAGAGGTTGCAGCAATTAGTCAGACCAGCACTTTGGTTCTCTGAACTCCTCTTCACTCAGGCCAGGTTGCCATCGATTGGGTTTTGCCCATCTCCACACTTTTTCCTCCTTGCCCTACCCCACCCTCCCTGCAGTCAATCCTAAAAATCGTGAAGCAATTGCCAGAATTCCCAGGCACCCTGCCCACAGAGCAACACGGAGCAGCAGTTTCTCAAGCAGCTCAATCACTGAGTGCCTGGACACGATGCCAAGAGCACTTGTGATATCTGACAGTACAAGTCAACTATGAGCAATTAAACCTCTGTCTCTCATCTTTTTCCTCTATCTCTTTGACCTCTTGGTCACAGAGCAAGTTTAAACATCTGATCTAAAGGCACCAAAGGCTAAAAGCCAGAAGAATCAAAGGATTTTCTAACACAAGATAAGCTATCACAAAACAAACAATGAATTTGAAGGGAGCTGACTGGCATTTCTCTGTATCTCTGCATTGCAATCTCTTTAGACTTAATAGCACCTTATTCATTTCTGCTATCACTGCAAAATAAAGGTGTTAGCCTTCCTGAAAATGTTGGTCTCTGGGTCTGTACTAGAATAAGAAATAATTATTTTAGCTGTCATAAGTATTTTATTTCTAGAAGGAACCATGACTCAGGGATTCTGTCTCCACAATGTTACTTTGAAAGGCATTTAGGATGAATTTCAAAAGCTTTGATTACATTGAACAAGTGTCTTTATTTACATTAGCCAAGATATCATGGTAAAAGTGTCCTATGAGGACAAGTGATTAAAAAAAACTCATAAAAACTAGTACAGAATTTCCTTTCTTTAGAAACCATAAACTGCATAGGAGATGTTTTTAAAGGGAGAAAGTTGTATAATGGTTCTGCTGTATCTCATCCCTGCAGCACAAACTCTGTTCTCCTGCCCTGGTGCAGATCCTGCTCACCAAACTGCATGTTGCATGTGATGAGCTACCAGTGTAGGCTTTTGATTTGGTTGAGGTTTTTTTGCATCATCAGTCAGCTGGTGGTGAATGTTCATGTTCACCCAACCCGTGCCAAAAATATTACAGTAAATTTTGCAGAATATATACCAGCACTCACTCAAAACTGTTAACAAAGATATCCAAGAAAACTGTGAGATTTCTTTTTTTTTCTTTTTATTTCCCCCCTCATGATACAGTGCTTTGATCTGCCATGCAATTGGGTCAGCACTTGGGAAATACATTTTAACATCCCCATCTGTGATGTGAATATTATGCAGGAGATCCTGTCTGTAAAACCTTGTGGATCCTACAATCGAGCACCCTGTCAAGAAAACATGAGCCCTGCAAAAGCCCTTAACTAGCACAGGGACCCAACTACTCAAAAGCAAAAAGGGACAGGTATCACTGGGCCAGATTCTCTCTTAATTAGAACAGCACAGGCACACAGAAATAATCAGCTCCCACAGAGCATTACTGGTTAAGAAAGCACCTGCTGTTCATTTCCAGAGCAGGATTATGCTGATAGTCCAAGTCTGGGGAGCTTTTAGGCCTTGTCCACACAGGCAAGTTTTGCCAGAATAAATTCATTAGGGTAGATTAGCCTAAATGCTCGTGCAAGCAGCTGAGCATTGAGTCAAACCCAGTGCTGGTGTGCAGGGGCTGCTTCCAGGTGAGCCTGCAGGCTGCCTGGGATGGGGGGATGTATCCTGGGCTATGCAGAGCTGCACAGGGTCTGATCACAGCACTGCTGGTCTGCTGGAAGCTTCTGAGGAGAAAAGCATTGTGAGACAACCTGAGCCCCTGGGTCCTGAGTAGCTGCAGCCAGCAGCAGGTGTTGCCTGGGGTTCCCTACCACCTCTCCAAAGGGTGTCTGCCATAGGGGAGGCTTCATGGTGTGTGCTCTGACTTCCAAAATGTCCTTCCTCTGCAGGGCCTGGGAGCACAGAGAAAACTTTCAGTGCTGGACAGCAATGAAAGGGTCTTACTTGTCATGTGGATGCTCTCAGACCTCAGCTCTGTAAGCAGGCAGAGGCTGCCCTGGGGACACTGAGAGAAGAGCAATGAGGAGAGGGATGGAGAAGGAAGGAGGCAGTATGGGGGAGCAGAGAGAGCTTTGCTGCCTAAAGGTCCTGTAGGTAGGTGGAAGAAAGGGGTTGGCCTCTTCTCTTGTAACCCGGTAGCCCTGAGGACAACGAAGTTACAGCCCTGATGGCTGAGGCTGAATTTTCTGTTGTTCTCAAAAGGTGTAAAATTATGGCTGTGAGCAGAGAGACTCCTGGACAGTAGAGGTAGCTCAGCAAGGGCATAAGCCAGACTGTCCATCAGCACCCTTCCTGTCAAACCTGGAATGAACCAGGGAGATTCCCCAGCAGAAGTGCTTACAGCCATCCCCTCAGTAGGGCTCTTGTCCCATGCTGTCCCACATGAGCTCTGCAGGCTGCTTTCAGTCAGAAATGATGGCAGTGGGGTTCAAAGAGACTGTCCCAACCTGCCAGCTGGAGCTCTGACCTGGCTCATTCTTATGAATCCCACAGTAGCCAAGAAGTCAAGAGGGAACTTGCATTTTTTTAATCCAGAAGAGGTTTAAACTCAGACACATTCCTTCCTCTCAGGTCATTGTCTGGGTCTTTGCTCCCCCTTGTTCATCCCTGTGTATTCTCCCCAAGGTGAGTTCAGCCCTCTGTGCCTTGGTAGGACCTTCTCCCCCTTATTCCTTGGCCTATCTTGCCTTCCTCCAGGGACTGGGATCTACTGGGGCCTTTCACAGCCACCAAAGCAGCCTCTTTCCCCTGGAAAAAGCTAAATTTTTGTTTTGCACAACAAAATGTAATGCAGTTAGAGTGTTATAACCATTTTATAAAGCATTCTTGCCTCCCTCATTCATTGAACTACAATGACCTCACAATCTCATACATTTTAATTTGTACTGTAGGCACGATCCACAAGTTTGCCTTAAAAGTTACCTTTCAGGGATAAGTGGCTTTCTACGAAGGTTTTCACTGTCTTCTGATACTCATCTTCAGTCATGTGGAGCTGGGCCTCCTCCGTCTTTGAAGAGCACTCTTCTAGAGCTGTCCCCTTCTCTGGAGTGGGCCAGTGTGCAGCTGACACCCTGAAACCTGCTTTATCCAGGTTCCTTGTAAACATCCTCCCAATGGAACTGTTGGACATGAGAACTACAACTGCTCTCCCCTTCACATCAACGTTCCTCTCCACGGTGCCGATGGAGAATATGATAATGCAGCAGGTCAGGAACGCGATGGAAATGCAGGCGAAGGCATAGAGGAGGCAGGAAAGGGTCATGGCCAACACTAAGTCTATGGCCAGCAGGAAGCAGTGCTGCAAGAGGAAAATCATGGTTAGAAGGATTAGCTGCTGCCTCCTCGCTCTCAAGCGAGCCGAGCAGTCTGCCAGGAGTCACCCCGTGCATCCGCGCTGTTATAAAGCCAGGCAGCCTTGCGAAATGTGCGGAGGCAAGTCAGAGCCCCGGGGGCAGGATGAATCATTTTCTGGGATGGAGCAACAATAGGCATTTTCAAACCACGTACGTTTTCAGGAGAGAGCAGTGCTGTGTTTGCCTTGGCTTTGCTGTGCACTTGGATGTTCTGCTAGGCTGAAATGTAAGGATTTGTTTTGTAAGGGCATTTCCTCATGTGTCATCTTTGCGGCCAGTGGGGAATGGAGGTTTTTGGAAGCAGCCAGTTTTAAGGGATTTCTTCAAGGAGTGTGTGCGTGGCATTGGGAAGCCATGAAGTAGAAATAATCCCTGTATCTACTTGGCACACTGTAACTCTTAAAGTTGCCACTCTCCCAGTGCTGTAATGCAGGCAATTTCAGAGAGTCTGGGCAAGGGCCCAAGTGGGCACAGAGCTGGGAGCCCTGCCCCACACAACCAGCACTTGTGCTGTAAAACATGCCACCCTGGGAGCACTGTGCTCCCTGCAGGGACTGCACCAGTCTGGCGGGAGCTCAACCACATCACAGACAGCAGATGTGCTGGGTGCTGCAGAAACAGCTTATTTGACTGAGGACAAAGGTTTTGGGGAGGGTTCTGCTGTTTCTCAGGCAGTGCCACGGCATGGAGTGTTGTTATCCCTGACTGAAGCACATGAGCACACAGAGCAGGGCTCTGTGCCACTGCCAGAGCAGTGGGTCAGGAGGGAAGCTCCGCTTCCCAGATGCCAGCTCTCCTGCTGCTTCCTCCCTGAGGTTGGAAGCAAGACCTTTCCCTTCTTGGTCAGGGTGGAAGTGCTGCTGATCACTGTTGAACTCTTGGTATTAGAGCCTGCTCTTTAAATAGTGTCTTCTTTTAAAATAATTTTTAATATGTATCAGTGTAAGGGGTCCCTCTGAGAAGGTGTGCCTTGTGTTGCAAGTGGGTGTTGTGTTCATTCCCTGTTCTAGCTGGAAAGGTACTGGGAGTGGGGGACTGACTGTCAGCACAACCCACACGTTTTACTGGTCCTTCTTGTTCCTCCTCCATGTGAACATGCAGATCCCATCTCACAGGTCAATAGCACTGTGCTATCACAGCATTAGCTCCAGGCACTTTTGGGATGGAATTGCTGTCAGCTGCACCCCAAAACCACCCTGCACACCCCACCCAGCGTGTGTACAAACACACAGTTTTGTTTGGAGCTGCCAAAGGGATGTAGACATTTAGTTTGCCTTTCCTGAGCAGTGAGAGGCAGCAGAGCTCTGTGTGTCAGGGGCTTATCTTACTCACCAGGTGTTTTTAAAAATCCTAAGTCTTTCATGCCAGAAGACTGGGGCAGGACATGGAAACTTGGTAGGGTGTTACCTGCCCAGCTTTGAAGTGGCAGCCTGAGCCTCCTATATCCTCGAGGTCAGGCCAGGAAATGTTTATGGTCCTTTTTGCTGCCAAAAAATTAAAAGTCAAAGCATTGCCTTTGCCAGAGATGAGTTTGCACCCCTTGCTTGCTCAGTGGGCTGAGTGTGTAAAACTGCTGCCCTAAACTCTGGAGCCTGAAGGTCAGCCCAAAGGGCAGGGGTGGGAGAGTCAGAGATGTGGGCTCCTATCATCCCTTGCTGGCTCGTGGGTGTTTGCACTTTGCCTTTCGGTGGGGCTTGTTCCTGAATTTCCTCACTGTGCTTTCAGGCTGATGGAGTTATGGAAATGCATTTCTCTGTTGGGTGCAGGGAATGTCAACATTTTATCTCACCTATAAGGTCAGTTTCCAGAGAAAAAAATAGTTGTTGGAGTACTTGGGCTTTCAATTAAGAAAAAAAAAAAAAAAAAAAAAAAAAAAACCAGAAATAAAAGGGGGGGAAAAGGAATTTCGAAAGATACTCTTTTTCAAGTGAACACCATTTATCGTGAATAAGTCGCGCCACCTGTCGGCCGCCCGCGGGGCCGCAGCACTGGGTGATCCCCCCTACTCCTTTGGGGGGACCCCCAGCCCCGGGTGAACCCGATGGAGCCAGTAGCGGCTGCTGGCTGGCTGCTTCCCCCACCACAGCTCTTGATGGGGGGATCTTCTTGGCTAACCCTCCTGATCTTCCCCAGAAATCCTCTGGTTTTAAGCAGCGAATCACCAACTACCCGGAACCATTGCAAAAATATTTTATTTGTAATTTCTTCCCCACTCCCAAAGGAATGATTTGTCTCTTCAGTGGTTCTTAGTGGACAAATAAATATTAAGATAAGAGGTACTAGAGCAGGTCGAGAAAACATTTCAAAAGTAGAGGCTTCCCCCCCGCCCCTCTCCACTACTGTAATATTTGGGAACAGTCAAGACCTCAGGCTTGCCCTGGGTTTTGTCTTACCATATTCATAAGCATAATGACATTTTGCCTGTAGGTGACCCGTGGGACAGCAGTGACACGGCCACTGGCTCCACTGCTGGCTGTCACCCAGCTTGGGTTCTGCACTACAATTACCCTACCGAGATAACTCCTCCAAGGGTAGCCACTGAATCCTTTCCTGGCTGGCATTAACTCTTGAGCTGCTGCATCGTCATACTCAGTAGATTGTTCCTTTTCAAGCCTGTTGAAAAAATTACTGATTAATGCTCTGCTTCTGCACAGGGTTTGCTGTTTCTCGTGTTAAGCAGTAGGATTAATTGGATATGTCTGCCACGAGAGCTGGGTTATTGAGTCACTCCCCTGGGTTTGCTGAGCCTCTCAAAGGCATCTGACTGTTTTCAGCAGTGTGACTTGAGTGTGTGCTGGAGATCTCATGGCAGGCTTGAGTCCATCTAATTCCAGCTTCCTCCAGAAATTGGTGGGTTAGACAAGGCAGAAAGTCAACAAAATGGTCTGTCTTTGTGTCAGGTGAATTCAGACACCTTGGCTGAAGGTTCAGTGTCTGTCAATGATAGCTTGATTTGACCCTGTGGTTCAAAATGCCTGTTACAGGGAGTTATATATTCTTTAAAATCTCACAAGTGCTTTTAAACTCTGTATAATTAGAGATTTTTCCTAAACCTCTTTCAAGCAGGTCCTAAAGCTCTGATTATTTTCCGATCAATACCACAGTGGTGCTCTTAATGCTGCTAAATGAGCAATAACAAGGGATATTTTTCCTAGAACTGTGTCCCTGAGGTGAGATCTCCAGGAGAGCTGGGAGCTTTACAGGGGCACCACAAGGCTTTGAGGCACTTGCTGAGGTTTCAGGCCAGTGCAGTTGGCATTTGACCTTCCTTTTGCTGCCTGCACTATCGTGGGCAGGACGATGCACCTTTGGGCAAGGGGAGGTGGGGCTGGAGGGCACAGCCCGAGGGGTCAGTCATGGACACACCATCCTAACTCAGGGTGTTGCTTCTGGGACAGGTTTACTCTGCTGCGAGCTGTGGGTGTTGGTCAAGCCACACTCCCCGCTGGGCTTGGCTATATTGTTTTCCTTTGAAAGCAGAAAGTATGCATTTTAATTTCATAAATTAAATCATTTCAATAGTGTTAAATTTGATGTGAGCTTTACAACAGCTTCCCTACATTTTGGGGTTATTCTGCTGTGGAAGTGGAGGTACAAATTTATTTTTTGTGCTTTGGGCTGCACTCAGGAGAGTTGTGGAGATACAAGGGGTCAAAGGGAAACGCAGTGAGAGCCATCAGAGGCCTTTGGTGGTCAGCAGCTTCTTGCAGGCTCTCCAGCACCCTGTGGGAGCTCTCAAAAAGCAGCTGCTTCTTTCTTTCCTCTCCTGTTTGATTGAAATCCTTACTGCAAAGCATTATACCTGCATGAAAGATAACCAGGAAATTCAGTTCTCACCAGATTAAAATTGAATTCCGTTCCTCACTGAATGAAAATGGTTGTTTAAAGCCACAGAGTGTTGTTTTGTTCCCAAGTGCAGGAATAGAGTTTAATTTTTGCTTTACTCCCTTTGTGTTTGCTTTTCCTTCTTTCTTTATTTTTCAGTAGCAACATGAAAAGAGGAAAAATTAGAATTAAAAAGAGAAAAAATTGAAGGAATGAAATGGGGGAGAATAAAAGTTGCTATTTTTTCAGTCCTTTCTTGAAAATGTTTATTGCTAGAGAAGTCCCAATGCTGGTTTGATCCCAGTTCAGTAAGTCTGTAGAACTTGTACATATTGAGTAATGAATCTTCTCTCCCTTGCAGTGCTCTGATCAGATTTTTACCTTATCCTTCAGGCTTCCTAGAGTGAAATGAAAGTGCTAAGGCTTTTTTAATTTTCAGTTTGGTACCAGTGGCAATAGTTGATGGTAATAACACAGTTCTTTCACTAATTATCTGGCAGCTTAGTCCTACCTGACTCCTAGAAAAGGTCCCAACTGCTTATTACTGGAGGCATCCACATGCCCTGTGATGTTTGACACCACTTTGCTATCCTGGTCATGAATCTAAAAAGAAAACTACCAGTGTCCTGGAGGTTCCTTTGTGATTCAATAAAACACTGACCTATTTATGTATCTGTCTCATTAGATGCTCTGGTGCTCTTCCCATTTTTCTTTTCTAAAGGCGAATTTCCTTTTACTTGAGGCTTCTTGCTCACTGGTAAATGTGTTCAGTCATAGCCTGCTAATTGAGTGGAGCAGGGGCAAAGAGGAGAAAATCAAAAAGGCAACTCATAATGAGAGGTGCACAATGGATGGCTGGTGTGTCCATGTCACACAGTTGTACCAGGAGAAGTTTCAGGGTACACAGCCCTCAGTGTCTGAAAACCAGTGTGTGAGCCCAAAATTGTAGGACACAGATATCACGGGGTCAAACTTATATCCCACAGACAACTTTAAATTATTTGTTAACTTGGAAGCACTGACCTTTTCAGTTAAAGTATTCTTTTATGTCTTCTGTGCATATAATTTCTTAAGGCTAAAAAAACATGTGATCTATAAAAATTTTTGAAACCCTTAACTCAGTCAGTTTCAGACCCTGAAGTTAAAACAAAGTCCTGTGTTAATTAACTTAACTAATAGATTGCCAAAAATAGAAATCTTTTGTCTTCTCTCAGATTTTGGCAGTGGGTTCTGTAGCCACTGAGGAATTGCAGTAATGTTCTAATGGTAGATCTTGTGCATCAGTGCCTTTCCTTAAATGCTTCTCTGAACTGGATTTCAAATGCTTTAAAAGGTCAGCTGTTCCTGAAACAGTTTCTGTTGGCCCTTGGCCTTCTCCAAACCCGGCTCTGGCTCTGGCCTTTGTGACTGTCCCAGCCCTGAGCTGTTCCCTGGCATGAACACCAGCCTGGGCTCACTGGCCTCCAAGGCCACCTCTGCAGGAAGTTCTCCTCAGGACAGAGCCATGGGCTGATCCATACTCCATCCAGAGACTCAAGATGCCTCCAGTGTTCTGGCATCCACTCCTGGCATCCTCTGCAGCCTCCTAATGACTTGTAGTTCTGTGTTTTTCCCTTTCTCTGAGCTCCAGCTCTAAGTTCATCCCCAGGCCAAGGAGCCAGTGTTTCAATTGTTTCTTGACTGCTATGAAAGCTCTTCTGAAACACCACATCACATCTTGCCAGAATTATGATCCCAGCTGTCATGGGTTTGTGAAATAATTTGGATTGGAAGGAAGCTTTGCTGGGCATCTTAAGTCCAGTCTCCTTCTCAGAGGTGGTCCAATTATCAGGAGTTTTGTGATGAACTTGATATCGTGACAGTGCTGTGAGTCTTGGACACCTTCTCTCAGTAGAGACATTCAAAACCCAACAGGACACAGACCTGGACACCCTGCTGTGGCTGACCATGCTTGGCCAGGCCAGCTGGATAATCTCACAAGGTCCTTTCCAACCTCCTTCATTCTGGGATTCTTTGAGGATCACATTCATGGCTATCAAGTATCCCCTGCATGTCAGTGAAAGAGCTCTTTTTGATTACTGGCAATAATCCAGTGGAGAACTAGTTGGGAAAATTCAATAGTGCTGGAAAATGTACTTCCCAGTGCTGTCTGTAAACCACCTGGCCTGGATCTTTGGTCAGGATCTCCCTTTGTGTGATAAGCACATGTTTTATCTACAGCCCTCCTGTGCTTCATGGAGGCTCTCAGGGCTCCTTCCCAGTGAAGAACCTCAAGTCACTCTCAAGACATTGAGTTGCGTTGAGTTGAAAACTCTAAAGAACAGAGACCCCCAGTGGAGGTTTGTCAAGTTTCACTTGACAGGAAAACATTAATGATTCTCTCTAGAAAACCAGGAGACTCAGCACAGGTCTCGAGAGCAGCAGAAACACTACGGGCAGGAGTTCTTCCCCATTTTTAGGCTGGCCTTGAGTACCTGGCATCTCCCTCTTGCTTGGGAAACCTGAGCAGTAGAACAAGTCCCCACCATAAACATTTTCAAAGTTTCATGTAACCCTGTCAGCAATTGCCAGTTTACAGAGTGGAACAAAATGGTTCTATCTATAAGGAAAAAACCTACAAAATTCATCCTATGATTTGTTCATTTGACAGATTATTCAGTGGGCTTCTAGTTGGATGAAAGGAAAAATAAAATTAAGCATATATTTAAAGTATAGAAAAAATACATAGTAATTCATCAGAACAATTCTTACCCATTGAGAAATATAAGTGCTGCTTTGCCTCCCTGTGTCAGCCCCAGCTGATTGAACATCAAGCTCCTAATGTGAGATCCTGTATTTTCCTGCTGCCACCACACTGGGCCTTTAACTCCTCACATCTCCAAGTCATGTTTTATAAGATAAAATAAATCCTTTTGCCATCCTAAATCCTGTATGAGTCAGTATTATCCCACTTCTGCAACCAAGGAAATTAGGTCAGACAGGAGAAATGACTTGATGGAGGCCACCAGGGAACTCTGTCAGAGTGACAATTAGGGTGGAGGAGCCCCAGGAAAATCACTCGGGTCCCAGCGTTTGCTGCATCCTTCCCACACCGCCAGTGACATCACTTCACTTTGTCCTTTGAAACTGCTGGGTGATGAAAAAAATGGGTTATGTCTTGGGTTAAGCATGTCTCTGAATGCATGTCTTAGAGCTGCCAAACAGTCCAACTCCCAAATTCCTTTTCTGTTCAACATTAATATTAACGCAGATTTTCTGATTTAAACATATGGGCTTTTCTTGAGTGTACAGATCCCAAATTGACTTAAGCCAGAGAAGAAACCTTATTTGGGAAACCCTGAAAATCCTCTTTAATCAGAAGCTTATTAAATGAAGAGCAAAAATATGAATGGCTAATTTTCAAAATGGACGAGCTCTGGTTTTTGGCTTCCCATTTTTTCCCCAGCACGATGATAGATGTGCTTTCTGTACTTACCATAGCCAGACTTTTCTGGAAGGTCAGGGGCTGAGGATTTAAAAATGAAACCTGACTGCAATTAAATTGCTTCTGCCCTTCAACACATCTCTAGTTATATTACTAGTATAGATCAGAAGTATTTAGTGATCTTTGTTAGAGATTTGTCTGTGCAGGAAAAAAAAGGAAGCTCCCTGCAGAGAACTGAGCAGGTAAAATAAACACTCTGCTTTGGATAAGCTGGTGCAGAGGATTCTCCCATACAAAATACCTTTTCAATAATACCCACCAGTGCATGGGTATTAGGTGTCCTTTCACCTGTGGTGGTCCAGCATTTCACCTGAATTACCTTCATTTCTGGCCTCTCTTCCCAAAGCATTCTAGGCAAGCACCAAAGGTGCCATTTTTGGAGACCACTTTGGCAGCACCAGGTCAGGGTTTGGTGAAGATGATGTTTGTGGGAGTTTGGTTGTGGTTTAAATGCTCTTTCTCAGCATCCCAACCAAGCCGGTGGCCCTCTACTGGCATCTCTCCAGCCTGTCAACATCCTTCTCCAGAAGGCACTGGAGCCCTGTGTGTTATCCATATATATTACCTAGACTTAAAGATTTCACTTGGCAAGTCCTAATTGCTCCTGTATGGATGAACTGTGATCTTTCAGCAGTGTTTTCCCGAGCACTGATTTTTCTGGCCCAGCTCCCAGTCAGGCTTTGGTGCCTCCAGAGGGATTCAGCCAAGCTGCCTTCCTGAATCTGCAAGATACAGCTCATAGCCTCAGATAAGTTACAAATGCTTCTGTGTTTTCATTTTGTTTTTATACTTCCTGTTTAAAAACATATTGCTCCACTGCCTCCTCCTTACAGGGAGCACAAATCCCACTCCTGAAAGCCTGGGGTGGATCTCCTGAGCTGCTGCACACGCAGGCTTTCAGGAGCTGTTGTTGGAAATTGGGTCTCTTTATCTGCCTTCCTCTGTCGCTGGTATCCGTCTGAGGGAAGGGGTGAAGTGCAAAGTGGAACACGAGGAGAGGCCTTTAATTGCACTGACAATGCCGTCCTTGGCTGCTCGGTGGGTCTGTTCCCAGGCAAAGTGCTGCTGAAGCCATCTCTGGCTGTCCTTCACATTTTCATAAGGATGCAGCTCTCATCAGCCTTTTACATTCTCCATTCCTCCTGCTGAAGTGTGTCCGGAGCTCACATTACTGTATGGGAAGGTGCAGTGCTACTCTCTAATCAGAGGCAGGCACAGAAGGCTCCTTCCATCTGGGCTGCAAGGCTTAGCATTGCTCTGAGTTGCTGTGCATAACGTTTGGACTTCCCTACCGTGTGCCCAAGGGAGACTCACCTGGGCATTTCCCAGAACATCTTTCATTGCACTGCACCCAAAATGAGTCGCTCAACTTCTCTCTGTTACGTGACTTTCCTTCAAAGCAAACCTTCCCTGCTTGTTCAGGCAGCTCATGCTGTTGTGCCACAACATTACAGTGATAACAGTACCCACAGGAGCTGCCTCTGTGCTTGGTGATTCAGAGCTCAGCTGGCTGTGGCACAACATACGTGGGCATTTTCTCTGCCCCTGGAATCCAACACAAGCTCTGCTTCTAACATGGAAGTGTGCCATTCACAGGAGAATCACAGTAACAGAGTTCTCCATGTCCTTTTTCTTCCCAGATTACTGGAGCTAACCCAGCCCTGCCTTTAGAGAGGAGAGTTTGGGCAATGCTGTCTTAGCTGCCTTGAAGCTCAGATTGGAGGGCACATTGTGGAACATCCCATGAGATTGTAGACAGGATGTGTCCCTGTGGTTCCGGATCCTTTCAGCACTGCACATTGAAGCTGGGTCAGTCATAATACAGCACAAAGCAGAAAGATGAAAGAGCTGCAATTAACATCATCAAGCCTGTATTTTCTTATGAACAGCAAATGCAAATGTGATGTAGACAAGCAAAGCCCTCTCCCAACCTCTGTATGTGCTGAAAATTTAGGAAGCACATCAATAAACTGTTCGTGGAGATACTTGTGAATATTTTTGTATTTTAGCCTTGTCATCAGCAGCTTTTCAGGATAATTATGTTGTGTGAAATGATTACTATAGAATGAAAGAGCAAGCTCCAGGGTAGTTTGTCTCTATGGCTGTTCATTTTTCAGTGATATGAATGATGGTTTTAATCAACAGGTCTATGCAATGGAAAAAATCCACTGTCTCATCATTGCTTTAGGGTGCAGGCTGTTTCCACCAATAACTATTTTTTTGTAACCAGAAATAGCATCTGCTGCATCCCAGCAAGGAAAAGGACATGTGTGCTGTACATGAGTATATTGTGCTTTAAGGCTGACATTTCCAAAGCTACCCAAACAATCAAAATGCCCAGATCCCATGAGTGTTAATGAGCACAGAATAACCAAGCCCTCAGATGCCCTAACTGGAAAATCTGTGTGCACAGTGTTTAATTCAAAGGATGTAGAACTCAGTGGGTAGGTTCCAGATGATATCAAAAAATATCAGACCTGGTCTACATCAAGAATTCAGAGATGGTCTTGCCCAGAGCAGGCTGTGTCCGTGCCCACAGAGGGGCCAGCAAGGGGAGCTTCCCCACAAGCCAACAGACCTAAGTCCTCCTTGGCCTCCATCAACGTGTGAAAGGCAAACTGAATTCAGATGCTGTCCCCAGTTAATTCTTGGGGTTTCTCCTGGACATGCACCTCAAAATCCATGTTTTAATCAGTACTGAGGTGTTAACTTGTGCCTCTCCTGTTTACCTGAGCTGGTGCTGAGCTGAGCACGAGTGACAGCAGATAGCCAGTCACCCACAGAGGAGCCATTGCACGAGTGAACTCTTGTTAAGGCCAGTCTTACCAATGTGTATGAGCAGAGCTGTGGAAGTGACCAGGTTCTCTTGGCTCTTCTAGCACTCCTCATGTTCCCTAAAGGTTGCTTAGGCATGATGCAAAATTTCTTGATAATGTGTATGCCTGAAAACCAGGCAAAATCACCACCCTGCATTTTCCAACCCCTTCCCCAGGATGTAACCAGTGGACACGTTCCACTATATATGAATTTGTTCATTTTTGAACACAGCTTTGCAGCAGCCTCAGGAGCTTTGCAAAATGACCTCCACGCAAGAGGCTCAGTTTCATCCATGGATTTGTAAGCAAGTGGAATTGAGGGGGGAGCACGGATGGGTGGGTGGGTGGGGAGGGGTGTTAGTTGTGGGTGAAATTAAACCAAAACTCTTTGGCTGAGTTTGCCATTCTCTAATGAAAAGTCTGGCTTTCATTTGCTAACCTTCCAAACATGTCCATCTGCAATTACAGGTAGTCTCTCCACCAAATATTAGAGTACCTCACATACACAAAAGCAATTGGAGCTGAATATGTATGATTCATGTTGGCTGTTCAGGGTCTAATGCTCTGACTGTAGGATTTACTTGGGTTGTGTGTTCTGGTTTTACTTTCTTTTCCTGGCAACTTGAGTCAAATAGCTCTTGGGTAGAAACAAGAATGCAAGTAAACATGCAAAGAAGCAGACTTGAGTTGAATGAAAGAATATTAAGTGTGTTGGATACATAAAACCAGGCTTATCAGAACATGTTTTGTATTCAGTGCAGTGTTATCAAGTAAAGGTAATGTTACCCGAAGCCAGCAAATTGAGCTGGTTTATGGTCTCCCTGTTCTTCCTGTTTTCTAACCAGCATATCTCTGCCTGGTCTCTCGTTTAATTTATTAGAAAGAAGTATTTTGGTTTTCCAATTCCAGATTTATGTGTTTATTCAAAGCTGTACAAGCAAAGTAAGAAGAAACTGTATCTGCTGCAAGTTCCTTGTACTTCAGCAAGCTCTGGTACTAGAGGCTTATCAGATGCCCCTTTATTTTTCCCTCCTTGAGGCAGGATTCCTAAAGGCTGATTTTATAAAGGCAGGAATCAGATACATTCAGTAAAGGTTAACCATTCACATGGCACTGTAGTTAATAGCCTTGGAATGGAGACTGAGGAAATTGGTGTTGACTTTCTGGGGTGCTTTAAGTGTTCTGGCAAACTTTCTCTTCAGTCTTCCTTAAAGCTTCCCTTCCTGATTATGGCATCTTAAAGGCTTTTCAAAGGATGAGGAAAAATTCTTTAGGAGGGTAAAGCTGAGGAGCCATATGAAAGAAAGAACTGGTCTCAAACAGAAAAGTGTTCTCCTGAGAAACAGGGAAAGAAATTGTACTTTAGCATGCAATGCCTCATTGGATTTTACTAAATTGCCATTGCATTAGCACTGAATCACAGGGGAAACACAGGATTTCACAAAGCAGGTAAAACCAGAAAGACTTTAAATGATTTCTGGGATATTAAACTCACAGAGACTAAGATGGATTGTGCCACCCTAATTATTTTGAAATACTGCTGGTAAATCAATGGACATACACTTAATTTTTAATTGTAGGGACCATCTATTACTTGCACTATGTGGGCCAAGTCCTGCTCTCATTTGCAATTAATGAAATCTTACTAAAGGCAGTAATTCTGTGTGAAATGGGCAGCATTTCAGCCCTCATTTGATGATACATGTTGTGACAGAAAAAAAGCCAAGAGCAGAACATGTGGCTCTTGCTTTCCCACTATCAGCATGGAAGTGGCATTGCAAGGATCTCCACAAGGAAGCACAGACTGACTGCAGCCTGTCCACTAAAGAGAAGTACATGTTAATTCTGAGTGGTTTTCCAAAAGTACAGGACTTTTTGGGTCTTTATTGGGTCAAGCGAGCTTCTGCCATCTAAAATCAATGCAGCATCTATGGAAAATGATGACTTCCCTAATTCATTCAGCACTTGTCACCTTGGCTCTTACCTGCTGACTGCTGGGTTTAGGCAGTGCTGGGAATGTGTGCTCCTGCTCTAACTGAGAGCTTGTGGCCAGAAAAACTGACTGTCATTGCCAAGAACACTAGATGGGAGAAGTAAATCGCTCTTGCTTTGTGTTCTCTATGGAGCCAATTTAGAGCCAAACATGGTAGACTTAAATTGTGACTGATTCCATTTAATGTTTGGTATTGCCAGAGGTATTTGTGTGTTTTCCAGGCAGACCGTTGCTGTACCATTTGCTCCCAGCTTGCTTTTGGGTTCTTCTCTGGCTTTCTCATTAAAAGGACCCAGATTTTGAAATGGAAGCTCCAAAGAGCAAGGAATGCCTTCCATGCACTCTCTGTATGGTTGTTTTCATCAAGGACACCTACATGCCTCTGTAAATCAGCAAAACTATGTCCTTGTCACCCTGTGCTCCGGAGAGACTGAAGGAAGGCCACCAGCATCCTTGAAAGAGTCACTTTAGGGTCCTCTTCAGCACTGCCTGGGGGCAGTGGGTGGCCTTCTCAGTGGGAGCCACAGTGCTCAGACTCTGCAATGCTTTTCACACTCCCACATCGTGACTATTGAGGTCCAGGTTGCTCTGATGAATGCCTTGGCATGTGGCAGAGAGGAGAAGCACTTGCTGTAGAAGGTGATAATCATGTTTGCTTGCTTGTTGTCATCGCAGCAGGGGTAAAAAATGGCCTAGCAAACACCCAGTTAGTTGAAATTTTGACCTCTCAGAAAATATGCCTTTGTAAAATTGTGTTTTTGCAGCCTGCAACCCCTGCAGGGCTCCAGAGCTTTCTGTGCAAGCCAAATGCCAAACTGGCCTCAGTTCTTCTCTGTTGACTGGAAGAGGAAATGTGTTAATTTTATGGCACTGCTAAGACCTCCCAGCACAGGATTCACCCTGTGCCAGAGTGTGCGAGTGTTGTAGCATCACTGTGCCAGGGTAGCATGGACTGGGTGAAAATGTAATTCAGAGAAAAATATTATCAGTCCAAGTAACTCTGTAAAGTCAGCAAGTGTTACGTAGGATTATCCAAAGGTCCTACTTCCATCCTCCTCCTTTTGCTATATATTGATGCCAGAGCCAGCAAAACTTGACCCATCCCCATCTTTCCTTTGGATTTGTGGTACAATGGAGATGTCCTGCCCTGGAGATGCTCCTTAGGGAACGTGCCTGTCCTGTTGCTTCCATCCATCTCCCGCTGCAGGCTGCCGGCATACCTGCCCTCAGCAGGGCTAATTCCCTCGGGCCAAGGCCGTCGCACATCGCCTCTCGGCAGCAGCGGTACCCTTGTAAGAGAGGGATCTCTCGTTGCCATGACAACGAGCCTGTCGGGATGAATATTTCTTTTTGCAAACAGCAATTCAAAGCTTAAAGCAGTGCTGCCTCCCAAAGCTTATTAGTGCCATGCGTAAACAGAGCTGGGCAAAGCCTTGGGAAAATACCGGGGCGGGGGGAGGAAAGCTGGCTGGTGCTGCAGACCCTTCCCAGCTCGGGCTTCGAGCAGCGGGGAGAGCGATTCCTTCTGCCTCTTTGTTCCCGGCCCTGGCACAAATCAAATCAAGCCTCCCTTCCCCCAGCAAAGCTCGAGCTAAGCTGGAGCTCGCTAGAGCCAAAACGGATTAAAAAGAAAAATCATCCTTTCTGCCGCAGATGAAGGGAGTATCAATCAGTGAGATGGACGGTGCTCTGCCTCAGGGCTGGACTCGCCGCTGCTAATGAGGGGCTGAAATCGAGATGCTCGGGCGGCCTGGGGCATCCGCCGAACCCTCCCCTGCCTTCTGCAGCTCTAACACCACCGGGCTGGGAAGGGCAGCGGCCAAACCCGCTGTGGGTGTGTGTCCAGCAGCGCAGGACCTGCCTCTCGCCACGCTGGAGGGAGCTCCTGAGACGGCAAAAGTGCTGCGTCGTGGGCCAGCCCTCACAAGTCAGAGCCCAAACCGATGGAAGTGGGTTAGATTTCAGGATGCTTTTAATAGCTGATGTTGGCAGATTGCTTTTTTCTTTTTAGATCTCTGAAGAGTTAGGGTTTTTTCCCCCTGTGTAAATTAGTCTTATGTAGGTTGTAAACAGTCTATATAGGTCTTGAATTTTTTTAAAGCCTTTTACCTACAAAATCTGATTTGAAGCTATGTGATGCTGGGAGAGTGAATTCTCAGTTTGAGGGTGAACTGTCGATTGTCCTTTCCACTGTCATCTGTCCCACAAACCAGGGCTAGCACAGGCACAGCATGGGTGGGGGAGGCCCTTCAGCCAGCCCTGCCAAGTGAAAATTATGGATGAGTGAGCCTGTGGATGAGCCAAGGTGGAGACTGGGACCTGGGATGTGCTTCTGGCTGTGGATTGGCCTCAGTGTGGCTGGAGTCAGTGCCCACAGGTCACCTGGGAAAGCACCCACAGAAAGAAGGGGGTTCTTGCAAGCAGAGGTGGAAAAGCAGCTGGGCACTGGAGGACTGGGGAGAAAATTGCAAATAAAACAGGCTTGCTTTGGCCAGGTTTTGGCAGCCCTGAAACAGGGTTAAAACTGGTGAAAGCCACCAAAAGCTGAATGCTGAATAAGGCCAAGGAAGATCGTATCTTCTTTGTGCTGGTTAGAGATTAACTGTGTATTGGCACTTTTCCTCAGTTCTTGTTTCTATTCAGTTCAACCATTGAGTGCTGGGCAGTGATGATAAACCCAAAATGCTCCATCCTTTGTGGAGCAAATGTCCCCAGAGTACTCAGCGCAGTGAGGCTTAAAAGGGCTTACAGAGCTCGTACTCATGGTGGGACACCCAAGACAACCCCATAACAGCACTCAGTGGAGGGTGAAAGGGGTTTTGGCTATAAGGTGTGATCTGTACCCAGAGTCTGATGGGATGCTGAAAGACTCTCAAGCACAGACAGCTGGACATGGTATTCCTAAAAGGCCTTGAAATCCAGAGACAGAAAATGCTCCCCAGAAAATGCTTTTAATTTTTCACCTGGTGTTGCGCCAGCAGGAATGGATTAAGGGAGAATTCCCTCATTTGGGAAGGGGGGGACTCCTTAATCCCCAAAGCCTGGATTTAAAGATCCTGAAGAGAGTAATCAGACAGTGGATTAGCATCTGTTGGGGAGCCTGGCCCGAGGGGGCAGCGTGGCACTGCCAGCCCCAGGGTTGGTCCTCACCCTTGTTTGCAGCTTCTTTCTCTAGGCCCATCTTAGATACACTCTTTCACCTGAAAACACAACATCCACAGAAAAGAATGCGTTAAAAGAGCATTTTGCTCAAGTCATGGATGGTTTCCTGCAAGTGAGAAATGTGTAAAACACAGCTGAGGCAGGTGACAAATGATGGCAAGGGATGTGGCGTGGTGTGTTTGGTTTTTTATAAGCACCTTTAAAATTGCTCTGCAAGGCTTCTGCCATAACAAACTGAGTCATCCTTTAGCTAGAAGAGGAAAAGGAGGAGATGCTTGTCAGTCAACAGAAACTAGCTGGTATAGGACCATGTCCCTGCTGCCCCGAGGTGTGTTGGCCTCCAGCCATGAAAAAAACCCATAGTTAGTGCCTTGTTTGTGTGGGAAGCCTGGAAAACAGAGTTCGTGGCAGTGTGATCCTCATTTCTTAATTACTGTGGCTCACGCTGTCAGGGAGCAGGACCATGCACTGCTTTCCTCTGAGAATGCCAAACCCAGTCCTTTCAGCAAGGTCTGACTTCTCTTTCATTCAAAACACAACCCTAAAACGTGCACTTTCTATATAGATATAGCACAAGTGAAGCATTTATCCTGGCTGAGGCATATTCCCCCTGGGAGATCTTGCTGGAGAAATGGACCATATTCACTTTTCCTGCTGGCCTTAGGTATTGGTGCAGCAGCACGTGAGCTGTGTGTGTTTCTCTGGCAGGAGGCAGTTGCCTCAAACAGAGGGAGGATCAGCTCCCCAAGAGGTTCACCATTTCAAATTTAAAACTGCATTATTTACTCAGACAGGATTTTCTGGCAGCAAACCTTGCATCATTTTTTGCATTCTCTGTAGTCAAGAGGAAGGATGGTGGTTTGCTTGATGGTGCCCAGAGCATGCCCTGTGCCCCTGGCTGAGGTGGAGAGGCCAGCAGAGATAGGCAAGCATCAGCCAACCCACCTCGGGCTGGGGAACTGGAGCTTCAGGCCCTGCTGTGTGTTGCCCTCTTGGTTGCATTCTTTAAATGTTCTCTTTGGGAATTTTGGATCACCTCTCTGCATGCTGCCCTGTGACAAGGCTGGTGCTGCTTTCCCCCAGCCTTGCAAGTGTGGTTCATCAGCCACCTTGGCTTTCAAGTCTAATATGATCATCTCCTACTGTCAAATCAGTACCCTTTGTATAGGCCTTTGCTTTCAGAGGGTTTTCAAACTCTTTGGAACCTCCTCTTTCAGGTCTTTGTTATCCCCACGGAGCTCTCCTGGCTGGGAGGGGTTCAATTTAAAGCCCTCTCCTAATTCTGTATGAATCCATCCTCTGAAAGAGGCATCACTGATGAAGTTTATACAAACAGCACAGTGGAAAGGGATGTTCTGTACTATCAGAGCTACCAAGAGCCTGATCCCCTTCCCCCAGAACAGGCTACAGAAGGGTAAGGAGCTGTCCTGATTTTCTAACAGCTTCCAGCATGACTTTCACGACTTTGCACTGGTCAAACTGTTTCAGCCTAGATCTTCTTTAAGGCATTCATTGCCTGGGTTTCAAAAGGAATTAAATAAATACCTTTAAAGATCTGATCCCTGCACCTCCCTTCACCATTCCTTGCTGATTTGAGGGTGGATATTTTATCCTCTCCTGCCATTGCACCTGCTCAGCCACAGGGATGCAGAGGGTGTTCTCATGCCATCAGTGCCCAGTCCCAGGGGACTGTACTCTGCCAAAACAGAGTGGGCATGTCTACCCAGAGAGCAGAGCAGAGAACACCCCAGGGATGTCTGGCAGAGGATGCTCCATCAGCAGGACACCCACTCCCGTACCTGGATGCTGCCAGGCTGAGGTGCCACATGCTCTGCATTGACAGACCTGCATGACTGTGGGATTGTCGGCCCTTTTTCTCTCCCTCCTGGGCTGTGTCTAATTGAATTTGGATAGTAGCTTTTTTTGCTGGAGACTGTGCCACTGCTCTGGGATACTCACTCCACAGTTTATCCTTTCAATTTATAAGTTGCCAAGGAGCCATGTTAACCCTCGCCTCTTAAAGGGTGAAAATCCTCTCTGTTGTTGAAAATTGACTGTGCAAGTCTCTGAGGACCAGCACTGGTTTGTGCCACACACCAAACAGGAACAGTGGTCTCAGTCTGGATTGTAAATCAGGTCACAGACGTTAGCAAGGCAAGAACAGTGAACAACCTGGTGCTGTTCTCCATCTGTGCTCGGAGGAGACCCGGAACGGTACCAGCAGAAGGGCTGCAGGGAGGGAACAAGGTGTCTTGGCAAACCTGGGAGTGTGTGTGTAATAGTCAAGAGAAATCCTGCTTAGCAGCAAGTTGTTTTCCATTTCTTGCAAGTAGCCAAAAGCATAGTTGTAACACCCAGGGTGCTCGGAGGAGATAATGCTCAAGAATAACAGCTAATGGGGAAGGATGGGAAAGCAAAGATGAACAACTTTCTATTGCTGCCATATGCTTTAAATTCCTTCAGCTCTCTTGGTATAGTCACAGTGAGAAATTCTTTTTACCTTGGTAATTTTAGTGCTGCTCTAAAAGAGCCAGATTAGCAAAGCCAAGGAAGTAAACCCCTGCCCAACCCTGGGATATGCTCCTGCTCCTGCCTGCCCTCAGCACCTCATCAATACACCCTGCCGACTTCAGGCACCTTCCTGGGTTTTCCATCTTGATCAAATTACTGTCTTTTCCCTGAGAGTGAACAGGCCCTTGATTTGAAAGCAGACCATCAAGATAAAACCAGAAGTTGTTCTTCAGGTCTCAACGGATGCCTGGTCTGCTGGAGAGCCCTGAACTGCCACATTGGTTTGAGCATCATCCTGCAGTCCCCTTGCCCTGCTCAGCACAGGCTGAAGCTCATTTTTAAGTCAGTGTAGTGCTGGGGATGGAGGGGAGGGCAGGGCAGGCTTGGCAAAGCCACGATCCTGTTTGCTCTGATCACTGAAGGTCACAAGTTGGGTCTGTCTGTCGGGGAGGAAATGAAGGCTGGTATCTTCAGCAAACTAATTTCGGGCTTGTACTGATTCCCCTCTCAGTTTAATTTAATCATCTTCAGTGTCTGATTCTACAAATACGGTTTTGTACTGCTAAACCTTTGCTGCATATTAGCAGAGAGGCAGCTGGAATTTGAATCTGATTTTGACTATAGTAAGAAACCTTATATTTAGCACTTGGCAAATCTCTCGAATGCAGGAGCACATCAGTTTATAAATGCAGGTTGCTTTGATCAGTGTAATTTTGGAGGCTTAAGTATGAGAGAGAGAATGTAGGCTGGGTACTGATACTCATAAAGGAGCGATAGAAAAATATTCTACCAGGTGACTGGAATTACATTACTCTACAATACCAGCCTACCTAAAATTTGCTGCAAGAAAGCATTTCTAATTGAAAAATGCTTTGGGTAATAAAGTACTTTCAATGCAGTTTTTTGTCGCCTGCAATATAAGGGTCACACACAGGGACACATTCTCTCAGGTGAAGGGACAGGTGGCAGCAAAGAATGGCAAGAGCTGGACTGACCCAGTGCCACAGTGGTGACCAGGAAAAGCAGACAAGCCAAAATGGCAGTGGGATAAACTGCCTGCTTTCAGCCCCTCTTCTCCATTGGACAAAACTCCTGCTGGCTCCTTTGCCATGTAGGATGCCAAACTAATAGTCACTCTTGGCATTAAAGCACGTGTAGGACTCAGGTTTTTGCCATATGTTCTAACAAAAGCAAGTCCTTCATTTTGCCTGGGGCTGGAGCTGGAGGCATTCCCAGTGAGTGCCTCTTCCCAGAGCTGGTGTCCCTTCAAAACCTATCCCGTTTCGAAAGGAGCCACCTCTGACCTTGCCAACTTTGCAGCAGCTCCCACAGCTACATGGACCTGACTGTGCCACTGCAGATTCTGGGATACTCCCTGGTAATCCCTGGGTCTGGTTTTCTTAGAGGAAGGAGTGCTTGCTACCTGCTGGGTGGGGAGCAAGAGCTTTTAGCAGCTGGGAGGCTCATCTGTGGGTTTATTGCTTCATAAGAAAGATTCTGATTCTTACAGAGAGAGTTCTCTTTGCGCAGCAAAAGTGAACGGTGCCAGAACTTAGGAGTACAAGGTTTTAAGGAGCTCAGGTTCTGCTCTGAGCAGGAAGAGATAAAAACTAAGGCAACAGCAGTGACTCTGCTCTTCAAATTTGCATGAGCAGAACAAAAAATAGAGCTTGAATGAAAATATTATCATCAGCATTGTGGCATGATTAATGGAGCATTCTCTGCCTCCCAAAAAGCAGCAAAGAGGTGAGCCTTCCTATTGCTTTTGCTGGCTTCTGGCTTCCAAGAAACACCCCACCACTTTGATTTATTGATGTGCTGGGGAAAGGCAATTAAGTTTTACAGTCAGCCAACCCTGTGAGTCCAGATCTTCTGAAGTAAAAATGAGAAGGGAGCCTCCCTCCTCAGGTGTGATTTTGTCAAAGCTCTGTTGTGTGATCGTGCTCTGGGATTTCAGGTCTGGTGGTTGCTCATTCTCCACTTTGGGGCTGTGGCTGCCTCTTCTAAAAGAGCTGGAGCAGATGTAACTCCTCAGGGAGCTTCACCACAAATCTCCATGATGGCAGGGTTTGGATGGTGCTAGTCCCCAAACCCACCATCCCCAGCACAGCCCAGAGGAGCCCGCTTGGAAGGCTTGAACACACAGCCCTCTTGCACAGCCTGAAACCAGAGGCTGCAGCTCCTTCCAGCCTGCGATGCCTTCTGCTCCCCAGCCCACCACTTCACCAGGTGGCCAACTGAGCTGCAAGGCTTCTCTTTGTACCATGGCTACAGAGCGAGAGCGCAGGAGCTTTGATGCCTTGCAGCTTTTTGCTCTCTGGGCCGCGGATCAGCGTGGCGGGGCTGGTTCGCCTCCTGGTGCAGCGCTGACTGCGGGCCAGTTGGCAGTGCCGGCGCAGGGAGGGCTGTGCTCACAGCAGGGCCGGGATTGATGCACGGCGGCGCTAAAGCGGATCGACAGATCTGCAGAGAGCAACTTTCATGCATCCCATATGTTGCTTGGCTTCCTCCGAGGGACTTAAAAGAGGCAAAAAAATCTTTTGCTGGAGGAGAATTAGTGTGTTTGAGGACTTGGCTGTTTTTTAACAGTCTGTGTTTCACCCTCTAGCTTGACCTGATGTGGCCAAAAAGAAAAAAGGTATAGATTAATCATTTTGGAAGCATACACAGATGTGTTAAATAAATATAGTTTCCTGTGGCCCTAATAGCAGGCTCAGGAAAGTGCCCCAAATCGTCAAGTTCTGCTCTCTAAGAACCACAACCCTAAGACTGTCAAAGATAAAATGCTGCTAAACGGCACAGTAACTGCTGGGGCACTCTGATTTACACCTGAATGCTTGGCTTGTTACCTATAGCAGAACTTCCCAGGAAGTATGGAATGCAACCTTGAGGTCAAACGAGAACTTTTCGGAGCATTGCTATTTTTACTCCTCTCAGTTTCATTTAGGCAAACACGTGCAGTGCAGACCTTCGGTCCTGATGAAGTGCCATTGTTTAATACTGAAAAAATGCATGTTTGATCTAGTTTGCGTTTCCTAAAAACTGTGTTATTGATTTGACAATACATTTTTCTTCAGAAAAAAAAAATCTGCAGTTATTTGTTCATTCTTGCCCCTTGGAGAGCTCACTACCATCTGCTTTTCTTGGCTTTGCATTACCTTTTTTTTTTTCCACTTGTTCTTTTCCCACTGTGCACCACTGAAGGACTATACTATACATTATCTCATAGCCAAATTATGCAGGGTATTGTAAACATGTTGTAAACTTTGCCAGCTGCAAAGTCAAGGGCTCTGAGAGATCTTGCTTAGCACTGGAAATGCTCTTTGAAGAAAGAAGACAGCCTTTTGGAAGCAGATTTGCAGGGCAGTGTGACACAAAAGTGCAATAGTACTTTTGCAAAATGCTGAGGGGAAGAAAAGGAGCAAATAACTGTGTTTGTGGATCCCTGTAGCTTTATCATAGAGGCCAAGAAGTCCCTGAACCAGTATCTGCTCAGCACCCACTGGTGTGTAAGACACAGCAGGGCTGCTCTGTGCAGGTGCTGGGACCTGCAGGCTCTGTGCCCCACTGGGTCATAACAGCGATTGGTGCCTGATAAAGTCCCACATCGCCATCATTTCAGGCAGGACAGGACCATGCTCAGGGCACATCACAGGACTGAAGCCCCTGCACGTGCCAGAGTTATCCCTGGAGCTGGAGCAGGCCTGTCCTGCAGCCAGTGTCCCGGAAAATGCAAACTGCAGAGCATCTCATGCTCTGTGTTGCAGGGTTGGGACCATTGCTGCCCTTGGAAATAGGAGCTGAAGGGGAAGAATCACAGGTGTGTGAGCATAAGTCTGTGTAAATCTAAAGTATC
Source organism: Hafferia zeledoni (assembly GCA_035583235.1). Lineage (NCBI taxonomy): Eukaryota > Metazoa > Chordata > Aves > Passeriformes > Thamnophilidae > Hafferia > Hafferia zeledoni. The sequence continues at coordinate 680,672 of JAWWEV010000115.1, forward strand.
CCTAGTTACAGATCTCTGTGTATCTTTTGATCATTGAATAATAAGGATATTGACAGTAGCATTACAGAAATCATGCCTCAAAAATACACAATAACTTTAAAACCACCTTTATGAAGTTTAGTATCTGTTCTCTTTGTCTGTTGTCTGGTGACTGATCTTGGTGCAGTGAAGGTCGTGCCTTCAAGCCTTCATCCCAAGGTACACTTCCCCAAAATAAATCTCTGTCTGGGAGCCATTCCCCTCGAGTCCAGATGCTGGGAGTATGGGAGGAGCACGAGGCAGCACAGAAACAGGGGTTACTGTCACCCTTGCAGACAGAGAGGCCATGGAGTTGTGCTGCTACACTCTGCAGGGAGCAATCCCAAATGCCTTGAAGTCAAGAGGACTAGGAAGTGTTGTGAATTATGGACCACAGGGAAGAGCCTGTAAAACTGTAAAATACCTGTACAGGCTGATGATACACGTGCAGCCTTCAGCGAAATGCAGTTTTCTACATTTGCTATAAATTCATAGTGAATGCTTTCATGCTCAGATTGTGACTGTTAAGGAAAGCAAAGATATCTTAATTTTAGAGGAGATTTGAGGTATAGTTATGAGAGTAACTGCCCTGGTACCAGAGAAGTGGCCCCTAAACAGCATTTTGGGAGGAGGCCAAGGCTGAATGGGCGCCCCATGGTGCTTGGGATGGCACAGTCCCACTGCACCCAGCACCCCTCAGCCATCCTCCCCTGGCAGCAGCTCACAGCCCTTTAGGGGCTGCTGGCTGTCAAGAGGAATAGCTGGACAGAGCATTCATCTGAATTATTTAGGGAATTCACAACTGTCTTTTTAATTATTCCAGCAATATTTCATGGTCCTCCCCAACAGTTAGTGGAAAGGATCACCAGTTCAGTTGTACTTACATAATGTGGCTGTGAATATCCTATGACTTATTGCCCAATCCCTGCTCTTTTTACAGGGTTAAGAGCTTAGGGAGAGGAATTGCTTGGCTGTGAGATGTATTGCTTTTGCAGAGGATGGCTGCTGTTCACCCAGCCCTGGAAGTATTCTTGTGAAAGCTATTTCTTCTCTGAAGAGTCTTTTATTACTGTTATGGGCTTATGTTCATAGGCTTTCCCTCTCATTAAGGGGCACTGATTTAAATGAGGGGCTTTAATCAACAATTTTCATCACGATTTAAATCAGCTAGCAGGAAATACAAAATTGATTATTTAAATTAATCTTGTGCTTCATTTGTACTTTTTAATTATTTTCCTGAGGAACAACTGATACTTCCTCACCGGAGCCTACCACTCTTTTTTTCACTTATGATCAGGATATGCTATTACCATATTTATTTAAGAATCTGCATATTAAGTCTAAAGTTACCTAACAATTTTCACTTTATGTGCCAAACTGATGACTGACACCTCTACTACATGACTAATTTTAATGTTAATTTGTGTCAAGGTGCACTGCAGAGTAGAGTAAGTAACATACATTAGTTCCTGTGCTCTAATTTAAATCACATACTAGTCTTAAATATGATAGACAGACGGGGTAAGGGCAAGAATACAGTTATCGCAACTCACTCTGCATTTGGAACACAGGAAATAATACCTCTTGAGAGCAGGCTGGGGTGTTTCTAATCACCAAATCCTTATAAAGACTCATATGGGGGAAGTGCAATTGCTTGTTCCCTCTTTGGGTTCAATCCCTGATGGTTTTCTCAAGTTGGAGTGAACTGAAGGGAAGAACATCTTTCTGTGCATCCCAGGGAGAAATGGGACTGTAGGTAATGGACTTAGAGACTCAAGACCCTCCTGATCCAGTTGGTTCAGCCAATAGTTCACTCGCTCTAAAATGTGTAGGGGTTTATTTCTATTATAATATTACAACTTAGCCCATAGTGTTTAGTGCCATTGATTCAGTTTTTAAATTAAAACTATCAAATTTTAAACATACAATGATGATAAGTTAAAAAAATTAATAACCCTATGCTCTGATTTTTTTAGGAAAAGGACATTTTGCTTTTTTAGCCACCTTTCATTTGCACCAACTTCAGCTCAGGGCAGCTGCAGTGAGTTGAGGGGCCATATTTCTTATTCATACCATTGTGTGCAAGAATAAGCAAAAAGGAAAATGAACCTTTTTTGAAAAGCTTTGGGCCTTGGGGTATATCTGTGCATATATAAGATATATTTTTCAGATTGAAAGGATTAAATAGTCAAGTTCATCCTTCAGATAGTTCAGCTGACTGTAATGGAGAAACTAATGTCCAAGTTAGATACCTGGACTCTTTTTGGGTTCAGCCATGAGGAGAGAGGGTCCTGGGCTCTCTGGGAACACACAGGACAGGATTTTCCAATGCTGATGGATGTGTCTACATCCCTTCAGTGTGAGTCTTGGCAGGTTCACGTTACTGAACCTCTGTGTCACCCCTTCTCCCAGCACCTCGTGGTTCAGGGGGTTATTGCACCCATGGGATACAGGGGTTATTGCACCCCGTGGGAGACAGGGGGTTATTGCACCCTGTGGGATACAGGGGGTTATTGCATCCCGTGGGATACAGGGAGTTATTGCACCCCGTGGGATACAGGGGGTTATTGCACCCCTTCCTCCCTCACTGCTCCTGCAGAGGGGCAGTGCCTCTCTCCCAGCGCTGCAGTTTTGCAGCCATCAGCCCATTTGGCCAATTCACTGAGACAGTTTCCTCCAAATCACACTTGAGACTAAAGACAAACCAGCAAAGGCATGATTCCTTCTTGTTCCCCTGCCAGAAGCCACATGCACCATGCCAAGATGTGACACCCAACACCTTTGCCTTACAGACACACCACTCATGCTGACTCAGAGCAGGGAAACCTTCACTGCCTTGTCCCATGTTATTTCTGGTCTGATGCACCAGGGAAAGGCTTCAGCTTTGAGATGAGGTTTAAACTCAAGTTGTTGTGGTGGGTTTTTTCCTTTAAGATAAAGTTTTGGCATGGATTGGGGGTTTTTGAGGCACTTGTTTTGCTTGGGTTTTTTTCCAGAAGCGTGAATGTCCTTCAGTGGCTGCTGATTTCAAATTATGTTTCTCACTGCAAAACCCTCTGCAAACCAATGGAAACCTGAAGTAACAGAGCAACTTCAACAGTGGCACTGACTGAGGATTGCCCCAAACAGCCTGCCTCTGAATTTCACATTTAGGGGTCAGAATTATGGTCCAGGGTTTCTGAATAGCTTTGTGCTGTATTTTGGACTGTGTTTGTCTATATCCAGTCTCCTTCCCAGCAAGGAGAGTGCCCCTTGTTGTGCTGGCACTGCCCACCACTGCCATGGGCAGGTTTTGAGGCCAGAGCAAGTGCTTTGCTATCCCAGCAAACACCAGCATCACATGCTCTGAAGAGCAAAGGGAGCTCATTTCATCTTGCAGCCTTAGGTAGAGCAGTGATTGAGGACAACATAACGAAAGGAAGGCAGAAGCAAACATTATGGGTAATGGCAGAGCATATTTCTAGTGGATGGTTATTGTTAATGTAGGGGCTTTCATACATGCAGAAACCTGTTTAGACCTCAGGTGAGCAGCTGAGTGCCATGGGAGCCTCAGCCTCTGCACCTCCCTCTGCCCAGCACAGCACAGCTGCCCCACACAGCTCCGATGCAAGACCTTTACCTTCCAGCTGTTCCTGTCGTGTCCTCTCTGCTCCCACTGTACAGAGTGAGTGTTAATGCAAACGGGCATCAAAGGAACTAGAAATTATGTGTAATTCAACATCATTACGTATGAAATTGCTCCTTTCCCATGCAGGGCTGTACCAATCAAATCAACTTTGGGTCTTGTCCTCCCAGGGAGTTTCTGCCACAGATGCCTCTGAAAAGCACTTTGCTGTCTGTGCTCAGTGTTTTCTGGCAGGGATGGTTGATGGTCACCCATGAGCACACACCATCATCTCCCCCCTGGATTTAACATGTGGAAAGACCGATATGTACCTTTATTAAAGGCAATCTTAGTCTTTCTTATGGAACATTATATAAAAATGTAGGCTTAGGGCAGCTTTCAGAGGCAGCCACAAACTGCAGCAGTAATACAACAAAATTAGATGGAATACATGGGGCTTGGCTGTTGTACTCCTCTGATTGCTTCCTTCCATCACTTGCCTTAACCGGATTTGTTCTTTAGCACATGGCCATTGCTTGGGGAGAGTTACAGGTAATGAAACATGTCAAGACAGTTGTTTATATATATGTGTGTGTGTGTGTGTGTGTGTTGACAAGTCTAAGTGCAGAAGGAAGCAGGAGGTGGGTGGATGTTGGGGCATGTGGGCAGATGGCTGCAGTTTGGGGTACAAATAGATGGTTATGGATATGGATGAGAGTGTGGATTGGCAGGCACAAGTTGGTGTGTGCAGGGGTGCATCGGTGGGTACATTACTGGATGCACTGGTTGGTGCAGGGATAGGTGGGTGGGTGTGCAGGTCTATGGGTTGCTGCAGGAATGGGTGTGTGGGTGTCCAAGTCCCTTGGCAGGTGCAGGAATAGCTACGTAGGTGTGCAGGTCCCTTGGCTGGTGCAGGGCACGGGTGTGCGCCCGGTGCGGCCACCGCGCGAAGGGGCGGGTGGACAGGCGGACAAAGCCCGGACAGACTCAGGGACAGGTGCTCAGCTGCCGCTGTCCCCGCGGCCGGCACAGCGCGGCCCCGCAGCTCCGGGCGCGGGGCGGGGCGGGGCGGTGCTGCCGGCCCGGCCCGGCCCTGCCCTGCCCTGCCCGGCCCTGCCCTGCCCGGCCCTGCCCTG
>JAWWEV010000115.1:685529-718156 GCA_035583235.1 Hafferia zeledoni
GGCCCTGCCCTGCCCTGCCCTGCCCTGCCCTGCCCGGCCCACCCAGCCCGGCCCACCCAGCCCGGCCCGGCCCGGCGCGGGGGCGGCGCCGCGCCCCCCCGGCTCGGCTCGGCGCTGCTCGGCTGGGCTGGGCTCGGCTCGGGGGCGGGCGGCGGCACCTGCGGCCGCGCCGTGCGGGGCTGAGCGGAGCGAGCGGAGCCGCGGCCCGGATGTAGCCGGAACATGGCGCTGGGGGCGGCGTGACGGCGGCGGCCGAGGTAGGGGCGCGGATCGAGCGCGGAGCGGAGCGGGGGTGCGGGGCGGGTGCGGGCGGCGGCTGCCCCTGCCCGGGCGGGCGCTCGACCTTGCGGAGCCGCCCGTCCGTCTGTCCGTCCGTGCGGGCAGCACCCGGTGCCGGCGAGACAAAGGCACGGCCCGGGCATCCGCACCTGTGCGGGGCGGGCAGAGCCGCGGGCGCTGCCAGGGGAGGCTGGGCAGGGGCTCCCGAGCTGCTCTCCGAAATCACCCACGGCACCCTTTGCTTTAACTACCTTGCTGGGATTTCCCACAACGATGGGGTTTTTTTTCCTTTTCTTTTTACATCCCAAGGGCATTTTGCTTTTTGTCATTTTTTTCCCAGAAGTTGCGCCCAACTTTTTGTGGATATCCTGTGCTTTTGGGTTCCCCCCATGTAGCAGGTGCCCAGAGAGCCTTGCAGCTGCTCTTGGAAATGCTCCTGCATGCGCTTCTATACCTCTGGTCGCTCGTCCTTTTTTTTTTTTTCTTTCTTCATATAAAGGATTAGAAATGCCTGCACTCGACTCCGCTCTTCTCTCTGTGTTCATTAGCCTCAGATCATCGTAGCTAAAGAAAATGAGCTGCATAGTGAGTGCCATGCTTGAATAACGCTCCAGCCTCAGACCAGGAGAGGTGTTTTTTCACGGTATCGATCAGACCTTGAGAATCTCTTACCAACCCGCCAGCAGCACCAGGCTGCCTTTCTTCCTCTTTGTTACACACCAGCCCTCTGTTAGCATAATGAAACAATGGTGGTTTTTTTCCCCACAAATAATCAGTGTTAGATCAAATGGGCTGTCATTGCCACTAAGGATAAAATCCACACCAGCTCGAGAGGGACCCGTAGTGAAACCACTCTGCTAGTAACCTTTCCCCTTCCTTTTAGAATTTTTTATATGCTTTAGCATTTGCAAAATGAAGGAAGAGAGTTGGTACCTATGTTGAGATAGAGCTCAGTGGTCCTTGATGCCCAGACAGCGCTTAAGGAATCATTGCTTCCAATTTATTGCTTTTATTGTACCATGAAACTTTAAACAAGGCCGCTCAGGACTGCAGCGGGGAGCCGTGCTCCCCTGCCCTGGGTGACAGCCGGTGTTGATGGCTGGGAGCGCTGCTGCCGCTGCCGGGGACAGAGCTCTGGTTGTGGAGGATGCGTCTGGAAGCGGTGGGGATCGCGAGGATGATGTTTCCGATGAGAAGAGTGGGTTTAGTGCCTCTTGTGAGGCTCCCTGACCGTCCGCACCCCCAGGAGCGAGGTTGAGCTGATGCTGTAGGTGCTCTGCTGTTTCAGTTTGAGGTTCACAAAATGGCCCTTTGCATTCCTGCTAATGCGCTGCTGTTTCTACTGCATGGGGGCTACTCATGTGTTGATCCTCCCAGAGTGAGCAGCTGCTCACCTGGTTTGCAGGTGAGGATGAGGGACCTGTCTGCGAGGGGTAGGGGACCGGTTTTGGAGCTGCTGTGCCAGGTAAAGCTTTGGGAGTTACTCCTTGTGGTTCGCCTAATTATCTGTTTCTGTGGTTTGGTAACGTTTTTTTGGCTGTAGCTCGTTTCAGGTGGATGGAAGGTGTTTGTTCAGTGTGGAATTACATATTTATGCTGTCAAGTGTATTAATTGGAGATAAACAGAGCAAAAACATGGTTTGAGTTGAGGGAAAGACTCACTCTCATGTTGAGAGTGCTGAAGCTAAACTTTCTCCTTCCTCCTGCTTCAAACATCTTTACCAGTGGTTTTCATCCCAGTGAAACTGTGATTTGTAGCAGAGATTAATTTTCATCGGATGATTTTAGACCAGTGTGCCATAGTCCTACGTCCCCTTTATGCGGGAGCTGGGAGTGCTGTCACGCACTTGTGCAGGTTTTTAACCTTGTTCTGAGGAGATGAGGGCTCACCAGACAGGTGCGTGCGTGTCACACGCTGGTCTGTCGCGACTGCTGAACCGCACTAACAGAGCTCTCCGGGGAGTCCTTTCCTGCAGGGAAGCGGCGGCACAGACAGACCACGGCAGGGCCATTGTGGAGAACCCTGTACGAGTCATCAGCAAATTCCCTTGGCAGCCCCCCGCAGAGCCAGACCTACTAAATCCCACTGCTCGTTTGATTCTCTGATTGCTTTGGCACCTCTCTTTGCTTCTCAGTGGCTTTTCTGTTTGGGTTTGTTTTTTTTTTAACTTGACATCTTCATCAACCATGAATACTCTCAGTAAGTCAGTGTTTGGCTTTCAGCATCCCAATGGCTGATTCTAAAATGGAAGTTTATAACAAGGGAAGGCCTGTAGAATGTTTTACTTCCCAATTACTCTTTGCCAAAATAAGTGATTTCGGCAATTGGTACTTTGAAAAGTAATATTTGAGAAGTAAAATACTTTGTAAGAAACTTTCTCCCCAGTGTCAACTCCTGCTGTCAGTCAACTGGTAGCAAAATTCTCATGGTGGTGCTTAACAAGTCTGAGTTTTGTCTTACTTTTGTCTTATGTCTGAGTTATGTCTTATGCTTTTGGTTTAAAGCTGAGTTTAAGGAGGACTCCAGCTCATGTGACTGAAGCCCAAGAGGTGATGCTGGACAGAGCTGTCAGGGGTACAGGTGTCAGCTGTTTCAGGGATGTATGGAAAAACAGGATAATGGAGCAGAAGAGCGCCTGCATCTCTGCTTCTTCTCTGATCACCCTCATGTTTGGCACTTAAATCCAGTTACTGCTTTGAATTTGCTCCAATTGAGAATCTGAGGTGTTTGGCATCTACTTGTTCAACTACCTAAATTCACTCTGGTTTTACCAGTTTACTTTGTAAAAGCTACAAACACAAGTCTGCTGTGTGGCATATGCCAAAACTCCTAACAGGTGTTTGTGGGTACCAGCAGCTGAAGACTTTCACAAATATGCATAAAGCTCAAACAAAACCTCTTGCTAAAATTACCCATTGGGATATTTTGCTCCTGGCATTAGCATTGATGACTCTAGGTGCTATCTGGTCATCCTAGAGGCATTTTTGGGGCTGCCTCTGCTTTCCTTCTTGCTGAAGGCAGTGGAGTTGAGTCTGTTGAGTCTGCTGCAGGGTTTGGCCAAGTTTCACCATGTTTTGGTGAAAGCTGAGCAAAACCTTCTTGTCAGGGTGGAATGGTGACGGCAGCCAGGTGAAACCAGGAAAGCAATGATGAAAACTTCAGGTGGTTCATATCCCTCACACCTGCAGGGCATACACTTTTTACCACTTGCAGTTACACTCTTATTTTCCCCATTCATTCTATTCTGTTAAACACAGGGTCTTACTACTCTCAATAGTGATCTAAAGCATGAAAGGTGTTTTAATCAACTCTTTGCTCAAAAATTGGATGGTGTGACCACAGAGCCACAGTTTCAGTGGCATCCTCCCTTGTGACTTCTCCAGTGTCTAGTTCAGGTTTGTGTCTTGCTCAGTAGGAGCTTCATAGGGTGTCTCCCATCTTCTAGATACAAAACTTGATGTATTTAAGATAATTTTCTTCTATTAAGTTCAGCTGTGGTTGGTGATGAGGTGTGCCAGGCACTGCCTAATGCGCAGCTGCCTTGGCTTCATTACCAAGGAAAAAGAGCTGAAAAGCGGAATGATTGAAAACCGTCAACAACTGTGAACAAACCCCCAGTTAGTTATGAGCCTGTTTAAAAGGCAACTCCCCCCTCCTTCCCCATTTAGAGCAGATTTCGGTGCACTGTAGTGGTATTTAATGTTCAGGTAAGTCTAATTAAGCCTTTAATCTTTTAGGCCTCAGAGATTCACTGGGGAGTTGACTGTTAGTGCTGATGTTTCAGACTGTCTGTCACCAAGCCCAGGAGGGCTCAGTGTTGGGGGGATGTCCCAACAATTGAGAAAACAAAGTATTTCCTCTCTGATTAAATGTTTAACTTTGGTGTTGTTTTTTTTTAACCTGGAGAGAATCAACGCAAAGAGTGGGACTGTGGCCAGGGCTTTTCCAGCCACCGTGAGTGGTTCTCGTGTGGCTCAGCCCTGCCTGTTGAAAGCAGCTGTCTTGCAGCCCTGGCACAAAACGCTAGCTTTGAGCCTTGTGCCTTACAGGTTCAAAGATTATCACTTTCCAAGTGATGCCAGTGAGTGCAGCGATGTGAGAAGTCTGTGCTCCCGTTGGTTGTGCAGAGCCAGCCACAACATACCAAGGCAGCTATTCTGTATCTTTTCCAACTGTTTTTTTTTTCTGGGCTGTGTACAAGTGCTGCTTCTTTTGGAAGGTGCACCTAAAGGAAATGCAAAGGTAATTACTGTTTCAGAGCATAAATATCTTTTAAAATCAAACAAGCCAGAAATGTATGAATTAATCAAGTTTAGCTCTTCTCCTTTCACAAGCTGGTCTGCTATTTCCTAATTGTGACCTGCCTTGTGTCCTAAGCATAAAAACATGAGCTGTATGTACCAATTAATATTTCTATCTAATGAGCCACCAAAACTGGGATCCTGGTAGGGCTGGAGGCTGTGAGGGCAGATAGTAAGACACGTTTTGAACGTGGGGAGCTTATGGCATGAGGTGCACCCATCCTGTTTGTGCGTGTGCTGGGTGGGGATGGCCAAAGCTCCTGGGAGAGGAGCGGCGTGACTTGCTCAGAGGCACAGAGTGATGGAGAGTGGAAGTGAAATCCTGTCTCCCATCATTTTCCTTCTGGGCTGTCCTGGCATTGCTCTGCGTGCCAGCTCTGCCGTTAGAGGCTGCCAGGGGCAAGGGGCTCTGCCTGCAGCGGGACACGCTGCCCTGGGCTCACAGGGCTGGGAGCTCTGATTTTGCTGAACAAAGATGCTCTTCCAAAAATAGGTTAAGCCAAAGAACTTGGATGCCCAAAATAGCACTAGAGACTTTTTCCTTTTTCTGACTGTGTTTTAGATTTATTGTTCCCTGCTGGAGGCAGCTAAAGAAGTAAAGGAGATACTGCAGCTGTAGGCAAAGGAATAGTGGAAGTAGATGTACAGTCACCTCTGGTGGGGGAAATCCACATATGTCAGATATTCCTGAAGAAATACACAATAATGTAAAACAACAAATAAAAATGTGCAATGTCAAAACCACTCCCTTAGCAAAAATTTTGTTTTGCTTGAAGTTAAGGTACGACAAAGCAGAGGACAAAAGAAATGCCAGCAAACAAATACTGGAATGAATAAATGCCACAAAAATGATCCTGGTGATAGCTCCTATAAACCTTTTATTGAGATATGCTCTGTTGCGTGTGAATAATTCCCTGGTGGCAGTAAAATCAGCACAGAAGCTTTTCCCTTTGCCTTAGTACAGATTGGTCAGGTCATAGTTGTTAAAACTTGAGGTTTCTTCATGGGGATTCCCCATGCAAAGTTTTGTATCATGAAGTTAAACTCCAGCTTTCCCATTCCCCGAGCCAGATGGGTGCACAGAGGGCACAGCTAATTACTTGCACTGCAGCTATTTAAGGTGCTGGGCTGAGCCTGGAGCTGGGAGTCAGGAGGCACGATGACTCTAATCCAGGCTGTGCTGCTCGCTGAGCCACCTCCAAGAAGTTATTTAACCTCTGCGTGCCATTGCTTCCCTCTGGGTAACAGCAGGGATTATGATAATTGCTTTTGAAAAGCACTTTAGGTGTTTAGTTTTAATTTTTTCTGAAGGTGCAGAACTCTCTGGTCCGGAGCTGAAGAGCCTCAGTCTGTCCCAAGAGGCTTCAAGTACTTTACAGGATTGTGAAAACAATGCCTAATGCCATATTGGGTTGTCTGGGCTGTGTAAATAAATACATTTAAAATATTTTTGATGCATCTTCTACACACTACTCACAGAAGGGCTCTTAAGATACAACTGAAGGACATAGAAATGAGATACAGTTCAAAAAGGTTGTTACTGGACACTTCATGATGTGTAAGTAAACTGTCGGAATGTTTAGATGGTTTATTTTTTCAGCCAAGTTCTGCCAAGGCCACACAAACCTCGGTTTGCATGTATGAAACTTCTCTCCCTTGCATGTAAAGACCCCAAAGGCAACAGATTTTCAGCATTTCTCACAGGCTTTAGAGGGTATTTGATTTTGGGGTTTGTAGAAAAGTGTGATTTTCTAGGCTCAAGAAGTGGGAAGGTTTTCCTGAGAGCACGATGAGAACACAGTAAATGCCCCCTGAGCTGTGCCTCTATCCTAGACTTTGAAGCAAGCAGGAAAGAATAATGGTACTTAAATTTGACCCTGATGCAGACAATGAACTCCTCTTTTCCAAAGAGCAAAACTCTTTCCTACTTATGCTTTGTGTCATAGGCAAAAATTAATCAAAGGGCAGAAAATCCCATGGCTGAACTGCAACTGAGACCACAGTGTTAAAGAAGTTGTTTGTGGCCAGTTGGGAGGCACCATCTGTGCTGTGGGATGCGCCAGCAGGTCTGGGGAGGCAACAGTGCTGTGGATTTTATGTTGGAAATGTAAAGTTGAGTGTGCTACTGGGAAGTGCTCCAGTGCCAAGGCCGTGGCTGTGATCTAAGCCATGGGCTGCTCTAGGAAATCTCTGGGTGCTCCCATGTTTTATGCAGGAATTTGAAACGATGCAGCTGAAAACCAAGGACTGTGTTGCATCTTCCCAGCACGAGCGATAGGGGCCCTGTCAGCATGTGCTGGGAGAGGCCTGGCTGCCAAAGTAGTTCAGTGTTGTTGCAACGGTGGCAGGTGGTGGTTGCCTTTTAAGTTCTGCTCTCTGTTCTGACATTTTTAGGACAGTAAATGAGGGATGAGAAGTAGAAAAGCAAAGAAATTAGAAAAATCCCGTGTATGGGTGTCTGTTCCTGCAGTCGTGTGGCTCGATGGAAGGAGCCCCGTCCTACTGGGTGCAGGCAGGGGTTGGCAGTGAAAGGAAGCAGTTACTGCCAGTAGCTCTCCTGCCAAAACGGGGTATTGATGACAGGGCTCAGTTTAAAGCAGATGGTGTAATACATACCCTATAGACTGCCTGGGAAAACACGTGCAAAACCACGTGCCTGTGTGCCACACAGGATTTGTGCCTGGGGTGTGACACAAGAGGCCCTCACTTGGATGGAGGTGAGAGTCGAGTCCTGGAAAGCAAGGGAAGTGCTTTTGCTCAGGCAGGGCTTCTCTGAGGGGTGCTGCAAGCATGTCTCTCATTTTCTATTATATTAGAGATACAATACAGAAACTACTGAAACTGCAACATCCATCCCACATCACTGCTTTCCTACCCAATTTCTTTGAGAACCAACTCTTAGCACTATAAGGATTCACAGGCAAACTTAGCTGGGCTTTTTCAAGTACTTAGGAAGTACAAGGTGGGAGATAAATAATCTAAACAGTGATGCAGAGCATTGCTGGCTGAAAAGTGACTTGGTCGCTTAACAGGCTAACCATAAGTGGATGCTTTTTACTCTTTTCAGGGAGAGGAGGTTGAAATGTGTTGCCCATCAGCAGGGCTGTTCTTTCCAAGAGAAAAGTGTGCTATAATGAATCATAGAATGGAATCATAGAATGACCTAGGTTGGAAAGTTCCTTAAAGATTATCTAGTTCCACCTCCTCTGCCACGGGCAGGGACACCTTCCACTAGACCAGGTTGCTCAAAGGCCTGTCCAGCCTGGTCTTGAGCACTGCCAGGGATGGGACATCCACAGCTTCTCTGGACAATCTGTTCCAGTGCCTCACCATCCTCGTGGTGATGAATTTCTTTCTGGTATCTAACCTAAAGCTGCTCTCTGTCAGTTGGAAGCCATTCCCCCTTGTCCTGTCGCCACATGCCCTTGTAAATGGCCTCCTTCATTCTTGTGGGCTCTCTTCAGGCACTGGAAGGCCCCAGTTGGGTCACCCAAAGCCTTCTCTTCTCATGAACTCAGGTTCTTTCTTCTTGGGCAATCCAGTCTGAGCTTGGACATCCATCAGTGCAGCAGATCCCTGGGATCGTGTGTGATGGGAGAAACCTGATACCTCTGTGGATCACATTTATTACAAACTTCTGCTTGAAGAAGCTTTTTGACTGTTTGCTCAGCATCTGGTCGGACTTGGTCCTCAGTGTTTTGTTACTGCAGTTTTTGCACAACAACCTGACACTGCTACTTGGGAGAGACCTTTAGCTGAGGGGCAAAGGGTTTCTGTGTGGTTTTGTTCTGTTACTTCTGCCATTTTTATTCTACCACGGTTTCTTTTCCTGTTTACTTTGCTTCTTTGTATCTCCTCATACTGATCTATCAGCATCTTGCTGTTTCTCTTCAATTTCCAAGTCTGTGTGAGGAAGAAAAACAGTCAACTGTCCTGATTCAGCTAGAAATTAAACTCCAGCTGTTTTTCCATGGAATTTATAGGGAAATTGGTGATAATTGCTAACTAATGCTTTTTAAAGGCTTTTTTTAAAATGGGTGAAAGACTGTCAAGCTGTCAATCAAGACAAAGATTGGATAATGTGCCATTCCCCTGACAAGTTCCCTTTATTATATTTGGCACCTTCTTTGCTCTGTAAATTTGAGCAGCTCAAAATTTGCCCTTTAATGTTTACTTTTTCTATCCTTTCTCAGTATTACTTAAGTAGTATTAGTGTACTTGTACCCCATAGTCAAAAAGGTCTAATAATCTTTGAAGAAAATAACTTTAGAGCATGATTAGCTTTGTCATATCTTGGTATTCTTTAACCTTTTTTCAGTCTTTCCCTGTCACTCCATGGTGCACCCAGCTGTCCTTGCTGAAGCCAATAGCCAGCCCTGGGCCAGCTCTACAATGTGCAGTCTGGCTTTGTGATGAGAGTATTAAAGCCAGGCAAGTGTGAAACTGGGTGCATGAACATTTGTGATCCTTATGGATCATTTCTCAAGACTTTTGCCTGTAATGCAGGGCATTTAATTTTCTCTTTATTTCTTTTAAAGTAGATTTGGTGAGCAAACTGGAGATTTTCTTGCATTCCCCAGATTCCAGAGGCATGGGGTTTTCAGAGAAGCTGTTAAAACAGGAGATTTATAATCAGTGCAGAGACTGGACCACGCTGAGTAGCATCTCTCCAAAGTGCTGTCTGCTCTTTTCATGGCTCTGGATTGAAAGCACCATGAAGCAAAATTTATCTCAACTCCAGGTGCCGCTGGGATTGCATGTAAAGCACCACAAACGTACAAAACTGTTTCAAAGCAGATCATGGCCCCACCTCCAGCAGCATTTGCAGGTTGGAAGCCACTGCCTTCCATGCACCAGGAGGATCTGGAGTGAGTGAGTCTGTAGCTGGATTTGCTGCTCAGGCTGGGCAGGGGATGGCAAACTGCTCCAGCAGTGCTCCCATCCTGGTGGGAGAGAATGTGAAGGGACCATGTGTGGTATTGATTTTGACACAGATAACAGTAAAAATTGCCGTGATGTCATAGCAAAGCATTGCAGTCATTATGGCAAATGATGAGTAAAATAAAATTATAGAAATAACCATCTCCCTTGGCCTGCAGATAAATCAAAGCTTAGCCCTTGATCTCTCATTGCTCACTAGCCCGGAACATAAATCCAAGGATTTATCATTAAGCCTAATGGGTCATAAAATCTGGGCTATTTTGGAGGTAGTTGCAGAGATTTGCAGCCCAGGCAGAGAGCAGGGTCTAAGCTGGGCCTTGTGTAACTGGGTAAATAGCAAGCTTCAAATAATACTATAAAACTATCAAATGTAATAACTAATGCAGGCAGGTGTGTGGGGAGGCGAGGGGAGCCCCACTATTGGCAGGCTTGGCCATAACCACCGTAAGAGGCCCCAGTGCAGAAAGACCTTTTAATAACAAGTTAAAGTCCCTTTTGCTTTGCTGGAAGTCAGGGATATGCATCTGGTTTGGTTCACATGTAGCACTTCTATTCTCTGTACATCAATACTTCCCTCACCATGGGCCCAGGAGAGCGAGCAGCGAAAACCAGAAACACAGGAGCGACCGACAGCTCTTACTTTGTCACTGCACTTTAAATATTTATGACAGCACTTCACAGCGTGCTGGGAAATGCATGATAGCATATTATGTAAGAGCAATAAAATTGTAGAGGTAGAAGACTTCACTACTGCCCTTTGCGAGTAAATCTTGGCTACATCCGTGCTGAGGCCGTGTAAAGGCCATGCCTTTTCCCCCAGTTATTCTCTGGGAAATGGGAGTTGTACGTGGGAATGGGAATTTAGCTGTTATGGCATTTGTAATCACATGTGTTTTGAAATTGCTCTGTGTTCAGGGAGGACTTTGGTTCTGATCAGATTCCTGTGAAAGTTGATGGGTCTGTATTTGCGAGTGAGCAGCTCTTTGGTGTGTGCAGGGGGAGTGGATGGGGAGCAGAGCCCTTGGTGAGGGAGCCTGGGAAGAGAGGATTGGGACTGCAGGTCTTTTGGGTTAATTAACAGTTTAAATTAGCTGCTTCTGTTTCTAAAGAGTTGTAATGTATTGGTTCCCATGAGTACTGTACTGCTCAGAGAAGGGGATTCTCAGGAAATTATGTGCCAACTCAGTTGTGTCTGGACTGAAGGTGTCTGAGTTGGACTGGAGTTTGTGATAGGTGGCACAGCTCCTGGGAGAATTTACTGCTGGATGAAGACCATGGAAACAGAAAGCTAATGTAGATTTGACTTTGGGATAAGTGAGAAGGTAATCCTACAAAGGAGGAACTTGCTTAGGAAACCTTTAATGTGTCTGGCTGCTGCCAGGGCTCATACTGCCGTGATTTGGTTGATAGGCTCTGGGAATATGCTGATTTTCCAGCTCTGTGGTTCCATACTTCAGTCCAAGGACTGACCAGGCCATCAGTGCCTTGAGCTATCTTTGCATAAATAGTCAAATTGATTTAAACAGAGGTGTGGATGTTTGTACCTTATTAAATCAAGGAAAAATTCCCCCCACTCCTTTCCTTCTCAAAGGCAGACATTGGGAACCTGTGGTTAGTTATATTTCAAAATTGCAGAAAACAAACATAGAGTTAAGGACAACATAAGTTAAAGATGATTTGTACTTGGCATAAGAGCACTATTATCTGTCATGATGGCTTTCCTAGCAGTACTGTGTGTGTTTGGGAAGACATTTGGGGGATCTGTGCCAGTAAAAGCCAGCCCTGGAGAAACCCATTGTGTGAATGGATGAGAACATGAGCCGCCAGCACAAGGGATGAGCCAGCGTGTAGCAGGCCCGGGGGGAGGGGATGCAGGTCCAAGTGCAGGGACTGAGGGCTCTGCACAGTCATGGAGAGGTTAAATGTACAGCAGGTACTGGATCATTTATCTGATGAACACACACATGCGTGTTTACAAAAAACAAGTGCTCGATGATCAGGACTGTTATCTTAGTTTTTACCAAAGACATTGTAAGGATGCCAAGTGGGAAAGTGAAACCTGCCAAAATCAAGAAGTCGCAGTAGAAGTTGCTGACTTTTAATTTTGAGCCTTTGCTTATCCAGACAGCTCTAATAATGTGTGCTGTTTCATATGCATGATTGAGCAGCAGTTGTTCCTGCATTTATTATCTCTCCGTATCTGCTGGTACAAACTTTGAGTGCCTTGGCTGAGCGAGGCAGGAGCCCCCAGACCCACAGAGTGTTCTCACAGGGTGAGACACAGCCAAGTGGGCTCCTGGGGCCATCAGCTCCCACAACTAAGTCTGTTCCCAGTTTCACATTTCTGAAGGCTGTGCTGGAAGATCTGGTGGTGTTTTAGTTCTTTCAGTGCAGTTGGAAAAGCAGAGCCTGTACTGGGGCCTGGTGCTTTGCTGGGGACAGGCAGGGCATTACCTTGCTGTGTTTACCCCAGTGCCTCTGCCCAGGAAAGCTTTGCTCTCAGTGCAATAATCCTGCAAACACTTTCCTTGAATTTCAGACCTCGGGAGACCACTGGTCTCCTAACTTCTGTGCTAATCTCTCTTCTGAGGAGAGACTGCATGAACTGGGCCTGTTTAATCTGGAGAAGACCGAGAGGGGATCTCATTAATGCAGGTAAGTATCTCAAAGGTGGGTGATGAGAGGATGGTGCCAGACTCTTTTCTGCGGTGCCCAGCAACATGACGAGGAGCAGTGGCCATAAATTAAAACATAAGTTTAATTTCAATATGAGGAAAAGCTTCTTTACACTGAGGGTGGCAGAGCATTGGAACAGCTGCCCAGGGTCTGGAGACATTCCAAACCTACCTGGATGTGTTCTTGTGTAACCTGCTGTAGGTAACACTGCCTTGGCAGGGAGGTTGGACTGGAGGATCTCCAGAGGTCCCTTCCAGCCCTAACAGTTCTGCGATAATGTGGGATCGTGGCCTGGAGATTTTACTCCATTTGAGAAAGGTGGTGGTATGGACATTGTCTTGGTTTGGAGTTTGATCCTTGGAATGAGTGTTGTTTCAAGATGTGGCTGGGTCTCAGCTCACTTTTATAATGTATCTGGTGGTTCCAAAATTCCCCAAACTTTGCTCTTTCCCTTTTTCTTTTCTCTCTTCTAAGAAAGCATTGACTGTTTCTGAATTTTGCTGCTTTATATAGGCTTCTTTTACTCCCCCTCTCACCACTTGCTGCTTCTCCTCCTCCGCCCCAGTTACTAAAAATCTCCTCTCCCCGATGTGTCATCTCTGTCAGCGGCGTCTCATCCTCTGCGGGCTCAAAGCAGAGCACAGCACACTGGAGGAAGAAATGACCCCGAACCCTCCTTAAGTTTTCAAGTGGCTGAAGTTGTTTGTCGATCAAAGGTGGCACGCAGGAGTCTCTTCTCTGCTCCCTCCATCCTTTATGTGGCAGCTCTCCCTGCTCCTGTTGGCAGGGCTCGCCCCCTGGGCTCTGCGCTGAAACTGGAGCGGCTTTGCATTTCCAGATAAAAGGCACTGTGGCTGAGCACCCTGGTGTATAAATACCAACTGCACAATTCCTGCGGTCAGGGGGGTGGTAGGTGCCTTCAGGAATATGGGAAGCCCTTTGGTAGGGAGGAAAGAAGTAGAGCAGGGGATTTTGGAAAGAAGGGTACAGCAGAGAAGGGAGAAATGCTCGATGACAAAGCTCAGCTGCTGAGGAATAGTCACTTTGTTTGCTGTGATCAAACCGTGATTTTGAGGAGTGTTATGAGTAGCTCTGACACAGAGAAAGTTTGCAGGTGGGGGAAGGACAGATCCCATTTCTCCACTTGGGAGTTTTGGAGCTGCAGTTGGACAGAGCCCTGAGCAACCTGCCCTGGGCCCTTCCAGCCAGGGTGGGTCTGACATTGGTCTCTGGAGAGGGGATAAAAACCAAGCAAAAATGTTTGGGTTATTGCCAAGTAGAAGTACTAGGAGTGGCATGGCAAATGTGTTTTAATGTAATCTGGACTTAATCACTGGTGTAGACTGTACTGAAGGCTTTCCGCTCCAGCAAGGGGTTGATTAGATAAATGCATTTATTTTCCTGCTTTTCATGTGCCATGGATGTACATACTGGGGTAGCTTAAAAGCATGTAGCAAGGAAAAAACAAAAGAAAGGAAACAAATTAAGTGAGTGCTGCCAGATCAATTATTCCATTGCATTTCAACTCGTATTTTTAAACCTGCAACTTTGAATGGGAATGTTCAAAATTATCTTTGCAATGACCATCTTTCCATCTAATTTAAAGTCATTCAGCTTTACAAGAAGCAATTATACTCCACACTAACAAATGAAAAGACATGGCAACATCAGAAAAACTGATTATTCAAGCAATCTTTCTTATATAAAATAGCCAGCTAATCTCCCAGCTTCAGTCCTTGAGTGTTATTGCAAATACCCTCCTGGAAGAGAACTCATTCTCAGTACACTGGCAGTCTGCCTCTCATCCCTGGTGTCTGTGTGGTCACAGTGATGGTTTGGGGGCTAATAAATCATTTTCCCTTTTGTCTCTGTAGTTCTTCTTTCACTGACTGCATTTTTTATTCTTCTGTGACCAGTGAAAGTGAAGTGCACGGAATGGGGTTTGTGTCCTGCTTAGAGAAATAAGGAAATCTCCACACTTGCTGCTCTTTTGTTGCACTGACCATCATCCTCGAGGCCATCTAGTCTGAGGTTCTGGAGGAATCTTGTTTTGCAGGTCAGTAGCTGGGGTAGCATTGCACTTGGACAGTTGTTATGAGCAAAAGGAAATGCATCTTGCTTGCAAAGCTGAGTATGTATTGTCAGTGTAATTGAAATCTTGACCCTCTAATGAAATGGTTATTGTTAGTCCAACTCTGCTTATTATAGAACAAGAAAAGGAAAATAAAAAAAGTGCTGCTACAGGAGGTTTCAGTAATAAGTTAAATGGTGCTAAACATCTTTCCTAACATCCATGCCTTTCTCTGCTCACCCTTCACTGCTCCCTGGGAGAAAGCAGGGTGGAACAGTGCTGAGTTTTGGGGTTTCTTTTTCTCTTTCTTGGCTCCCCTGCAGGTGTGTCAGACTTGTACTGCACATCAAAGCCTGCCCAGAAACTGAGCTGCAAGCAGCAGAGGTTCAGTTCAAATTCAACCAAACAGACCAATTTTGTAGATGGAAATTGCAGTCTTGTAGGGGGTTTTCTCCCCCTTTAGCCTTACTGACCCTTCTGTGCATTCAAAAATTACTTTTCTCCAATAAAGCATTTCTAATTCTGGCCCTGACTGTTCTTAATATTAAAAACATCTACGGAAAAGTCAGTGAGTCATCAGTGTCCTGTGCTGCCTCCAAGAGGAGCATTATGCTGATGGTGCCTTTTTCTCTTTCTTCCTGGGAGAAGCAGGAGGTGGAGGTTGGTGCTTTCTTCCACTGGGCTCTAGGATCCTGGGATAGTAAATACATTTATATTTTCCAGCATGATTTTACACTTTCTTCCTTAGAGTCAACATGTGCACATTGTATCCACATTTACTGCACATGTAGCATCTTTAAGCACAGATACTTGCTCCTAATTCTGTTACCCCTAAAACTGTTCCTGTCCATGTCTGCAGTGTTGCCTGTGGGGGTGTCCAGTGCCATCCTGTGCCCCCTTTCCTATCTTACCAGAGCTGCACCCTCTGCCTGGCATCTGTCCCCCTCCTTGGGTGGGAGTCCCTGCTCTGTCACGACGTGTGACTCTTCCTCTGCCCCCTTGGCTGCACTGGGGTCATCAATATTTCATTCTCTGCAGAGCGCCTGCCTGTTATTACTCCCTGTACAAGCACTAGAGTTATGTACCAAGATAAGCCACCTGGTCAATAGAAAATTGCTGGTACAGCTGAACAAGCTGCAGCAAATCCCCAGGGAGGCACATCCGGAGCTGACCCCGGCACAGTCGGTGCTTCGGCACGTACCGACTCATCGGGGTGTTTGCTGGGTTTGCTCCCCCTCTCCATCTCATAACATTCCTTAACTTTATACTTTCATCTTAATTTCTGCAGAACATTAGGCTGATGTTTACAGGAACTATTCATAAGGCTTTCAGGATTTCTTTCCTGATCTTCAAGTTAATCAGCGAACTGTTGCTGTGCCCTCAAAGTGAACATTCTGCCCCTGCCCTGAGGGCTGCTTGGTGTTTCCCAGTGCTGAATTTAAACTGACATTTTAAGAGTAATTTTTGCATGAGCAGCAGTCACTTCCAGTGTCAGAAAGTTCAGGCACTGCAGCCACAGGCCATCAAGATGATTGCCCAGTCAACATGGAAGTCATTGGGATTTTCTGTCCTTTCTGCCTGTGAAGGAAGAGCAGGAAAGCTGGTGCCTGGATCGTGGCCATGCTGACACATCTCTGCCGTGCTGTCTGGAATTGGGCATGACATTGCAGCTCACTGGGGTTATGCTGGTGCCATTAGTTCACTTACCTCTCCAGCTCTGAGCTGTCTTTGACAACCAGAGCTGTCCCTGCTCTGTATTTCGGTATAATCTGAACCATATTGTTAATCTTTTCCCCTGAAAGTTGTGCAGTGCCCATTTATCCCTGGTCTGTTGTAGCAATAAGCTGCTTTTCAGCATTCCAGATCATCATTTGAGTTTTGAGTGGTCTTCCATTTGAATAAAAATGTGTATCTGTTTGACCTTTGTCTACTGTATAACTTTTATATAGCCCTCTTCAGTGGGATTTGCTAGGGACTGTTTGTCTCTTTTTATAAATCTTATTACATTCTTATCTTTTAAATTAGGGAATTTTATAGCTTTTGCTCCCAGAAGCAGCATTGCCCTGAGATGTGCTTTTTGGTTTTCCTTTATCCCTGCTCTTAACATTTCCCTGTAATAATATGAATTGTCCAAGCCAGGAGCTTGGCCCCATTTTCCCTGGGGGATGCTACCCTTCCTCAGCAAGGAATCTGCTGGAGTCCCTTTTGCCATGAACATTTCAGAGGATTTTACTGTAGTGCCTGAGCCAGAAACACAGAAAACAGCCCAAATGACACATCAGCCCTGAACTCTGCCTGCAGACTCCTCTCCCTCCCTGCTGGATGGGTGGACCAGAGCTATGGAGCCCCTCCGTGGTATTTCTCAAATGTGCTGTATTCCAGAGGATGCTGAGGATTGTCCCAGATTAACATTGTGGTTTTCTGAGGCTCAGAATCCTGTTCAGAATATGTTTAAGCAAATGGATTATTCCTAATTCTAGATAAAATTCTAGGAGAAGGGAGTGGTTTCACATTTTGAATGCAAACATTTAAAACAGATGCAGGCTGCTGGGGAGGATCACACATGACTTCTTAAAAGAACAGAACATCCATTTTACTCAAGTCCTCAATATGAAAGATTAGGAGTTAAGAGACATTTTTCACCCATTTTGAAAGTAAATGTATTTTAAATTTAATTCTTCTGCGCAGCTGTGGCTTTCTGTCTCTGGAAACCCTTCCTCATACTTTGAGCAATGTAGATGTGGGCTGGGTGCTAATCAAGTTTAAGATGCCAAACTTCCTTTCCACTCTGGAGATTTTCCCACCACCACCTTCTAGATAAATGTAGGACTCTCTTTTATTTTAACACACCACTACTTCAGGGAGATTTGTTGGAGATTCCTATCTTAGTGCAAGGAAAAGTATGAATGTGAAGGCTTTCATGTTATTTTGGAATAGATAGATCCATGAAAGACAGTATGAAATCAGCTGGTTTCTTCTTTTTCTCCTCCAGTGTAAATATCTAGTAGTGCCTACATTTAATAAAATAAGAAAAAAACAGGACTTGTGCAAAAGTCTCATGGCCCTGATGCTGCTGCTGGAGCATCTGGGATGGTGGTGCTGGGACAGCCAGGAGATCCTGGGAAATCTGGTGTTCCCTGGGCTTTGTTACTGCCCATGGACAGCATGAGAATTGCTGAGGGCACACAACATCCAGTGTCAGCATGGGGAGAGTTGGCTGGAACAGCCACAGGGTTTTGCTGCCTCATCACCCCTGTTGTCCTGATCCAGTCTGCCCCAGGGGCTTCCCTCTCCCAGTTCCAGGTAGAGCCTCCTTTCCTATTCCTCTTCCTCATCTCATGAAGAGAAGAGGAGTATATTTTGTAGATTGAACGTGCTGATCTGAGCTCATTAATGCATTCTGAATACATCAGCTGTGCCCATAGCATGCAGTCTGAAGCCATTATTCTCTAGAAGTGATCTTCCTATCTTCCTTTATTATTGTTACAATTATTAATTTTATACAACCAGCACTGCAGTCTGAGCACTTTGCCCATAGTAACTTGTATTTAGTGACTTACTAAGGTTTATCCAAGTCACAGATTCCCAGCGGATGTTCTGAGCTTGTTTCTTATTTAAAAACATCATCTAAATTCAAATCAGGAATTAACACAGTTCTGCAAATGACATTCACCCTCTGCAGAAGGACCAGCATTAATCCTGTGCACTGCAGCAATGGTATTTCAAGCTTTGTTTGAGGGTTTTAGTGGGGCTTAAATGAGCCTTAGGCAAAGCACAAACCCCTGCAATAGTTAGACAGGACTAACAGTGCTTGCTCTGGGCACAGAGCTTAAACATGAGTCAGAGGGACTGTATTAGGACATGGATTCTCTGGCTATAAAGGGACAGCCAGGAAAGAAGAGCAGGGACTCCACAAAACTTCCTGTGTCACTTGGTAGCAGAGTTAGTAGCTGCAGACAAAATCTTCACACAATCCTGTTTCTAAACCATTGACCCTACTCCTGGAGTTCTGCACTATGCTGGGAGAGAGATCAGGTCCTTGTTTGAGAGCTCTAGGAGAACCAGTGTGGTTCTGACAGAAACAGCAGGATCTTTCTTTAGGCTGGGACTTAGAGCTCCTATTGAAATTCAGTTCAGGTTGATCTGGTTCCTGTAGGACTCTTTGGAAATCCCCACCATAATATATTAATTTATTTATCTCCTTACTGGCTGTGATCAGCAGTTCATGCTATTTGAGTTGCCAGAGTTCCCACAAAACCTGTTGTGCTGGGCCAGTGGGTGTGTTGGAGGCTCCATCCCTCCATCCCTCCATCCCTCCATCCCTTGCCACTGTAGGGTAGAGTCTGGCATGGAACTTTCAAGTGGGGCTCAGAGTAGACCAGAGTCTGATACACTTGTTTCTCCAACATCCTGCTGCTCAAAAAACCCCATAAACCCAAAGCATACGTGTCATTAAATCATTTTGAATCATTGCAAACATTGCAGGAGTTCAGTACCAGCATCCACAGCTTTGAGCCACCTCTGCAAAGTGCTTTGTGTGTCTGTCATAAGATTTGGATGAATTGCACTGGGTAAACTGTTGCACTGTTACCTGATGGCCACCTACCTTTTAGAGCTGAGACTTACTGAGGGAAGATAGAAATAGATTTCAGTGTGAGAGCTCAGTGTGACTGGTGTGAATTCTTGGTCCTGTAAAGCTGCTGCCCAGCACAGGAAAATCTCTCCCTTTAATTCCGAGACAGGCAAAGGAAGCTGTCTGGTATCTGAGATTAAAGTACATGTTTATTTAATCACTGGTTAGTTGGTGATAATGAGCAAGTATTTTGCAAAATGAGCTCTTAAAGTGAATCTCTCAGCACAGATGCTGGTGCTGGGAGCCGAAGCTGAGTGCAGAGTGTGGCCCTGCTGTTCCCAGGAAAGGCTCAGCGGATCAGTGTTCCTTCTCAGCCAGGCGTTGGTGGCAAACCTGCTGCCCAAATTACCGAGCAACACATACCAGGGTCAGGGGGAGGATGGAGCTCCAAGGATTTCTTAACTCCAAACTGTCATTTCTCGAGCTTCACTGAGCTTTTCCAGCATGGATATGTTCCCCTTTAATTGTTTGTGTTCTGAGAACAGCTTGACAGAAGAGCAGCCAAGCACTCTTGTTTTCCTTTGTTAGCTATTTTTATTTCACCTGTATCATTAGTTTTCAAAGAGAACTGCTATCACTTGAAATAAACGTGTTTAAACATTAATAAGTAGCATAAGAGGTTCTCTTTTTGAGGCTGTGTGGGAAAACATGGTCTCATTTTTTGGAGGAGAAAAAATTCAGTGCAAATGTTTTTTCCCTCATGTGTTTTAATATCCCTCAGTAATTACTGTGTGAGTGGGAAAGCAAAGAAGGGAATCTGCTGCTGTCCAGTGCCCTTAACATTGCCTTGACAAAAGCCTGGTTCCCAAGAACATAATGATGCTACCCATATTTCCAGATTCCTTGGAATTTCTTGGAAACCGGCTTTTGAAAGGATTTTTTGTTTTCTTGTGGCTGAGCAAGTTGCAGTGCATATTGTGCCTCTCCCTGTCCACGTGGGGTGCTGGGTTTGTCGCTTCATGTGGATTCAGAAGGGAGCCAGAAGGGACTGTTGAATCATCTTTTTCCTCACGCTGGTGTTCCATGAGCTGCTCTGTTTCCACCTGCTCATCTCAGCACTGGGCAGGCTGTGTCTGACTACACTTCCCTTGCAGGAAGATATCCAGGCTTCCCATGCCATCTCCAAGAAATTAAACATTTGCTGCTCTATTTGATAGCCTGTTTGAGAGTTTAATGATTCATATTATAAAAATATTTCCCTCACTGGCTTTTCCTTGCCTTCAGCTTCCAGCCAGTGATTCCTTTTATTTTTTACTGCAGAGATAACAAAGCCCTTTTCTTGTGCTGTGTTTTCCTTTGTGCAGGGGGTTTTACGCTATAATCAGGTTACCTCTCAGTCATCTTCAGACAAGCTGAACAGATTGAGCTCCACGTTCCTCATTATAAGACATTTTTCTCCTATACAGTAATTTTTACAGCTGTCTTCCTCATCCTTTCCAGTTCTTCAGCATTGTCTTGCCAGGGTTGACCCTAGAGCTGTTCAGGGTCCTTCTCATCAGCTGTGTGGTATGGGGGATGAAATTGCCTCCTGGGGGATGAAATTGCCTCCTGGCCTGCTGTGCTGTTTCCATTTGATATGGGCATGGCTCAAGCCAGGCAGGGAGTATCCCCTGGGACACAGGTGGGTTGTGCTCTGGTGTCCTGAATATTATTTAGAGACATTTTATTGCTGGCTGCCATGGCCAATTCTGTAGGTACCTCTGCAGTCCTTGTGGTGCCAAATAGTTCTGTGTTTTCATTGCTTTCTCTGCTATTAAAAGAGGAAAAAACTTTGACAGTGCAGAGCTGTTCTTGGAGAAAGATGAGTTACTAATTAAATAAACACAGGTATTCCCAATGCCTTCTTATTTGCTGGTTTTCTGGTTTGGCAGCTAAGCTAAAGTTCAATTAAGTGTCTCTAACCTTGCTGCAGGGAGAGCTGGGTACCATTTGTTATTTTAAATCTCTTTACTTTTCAATTGTCAAATTCAATTAAGGGAGAATTTATGCTTTCGTAGGAAAAGGGCAGCAGCTTTAGAAAACCCAGCGACCTGAGCTGTCCCAGTATGTGTTCAGGGCTTTCATGCTTTCAGCACAGTCATCTTCAGAGTTTTGGCAAATAGGTATTTGCTTATCTGTAATGGGAAGATACTGTGCATATTTTCGTGCTTTGCAGCCGAGCTGCATCCACAGAGGTCAGAGCTCAGCAACATCCACCCACTGCTTTTAGCCTGTTGGCAGAAACTTTTGTTTGCACAGGCTGCACCTTGCCCCAAAACTGCTGAAAGCAAAAGTGATGTTTCCAGGGAGCCTGAACATGAGAGTGTGCAGGGGGTTTGCAGTTGGTTTTGTTTTGCTTTTTTTTTTTAATTTCACCAGAAACAAGACTTACTTCCTTCAAAATCTCATTTGTGGTTATCTTCCTGTCTGTGGGAAGGGAAAAAAGGGGCTGCATTCATACACCAAAGGATGTCATACATAAAGATCTTGGGCAGCTTTAGTCCCATGGGTTCTGTGAAAGTCTGAGACAGGATTTTCTGTTGTATAACCTGGTAGGTTTCTTTGCAGCACTTTGCAATAAACTTTTGAGCTTTTCAGTAGTCTCGGAGAAGATGCACCTTTTTTTCTGCCTTGTCCCTTCTCCCTCTCCAGCTAATGGTGAGAAGTATTTTTAAGTACCTTTTCACATAAATCCGGGAGGCTGAGTGACTTAGAAGCCAGCTGGGACGCTGAATGTGTCATCTCTGGAGTAAAACAGAGATTGGGAGAGTTTTCGTGTTGTGGTTTTTTTCTAATGTTGCCATTTCTGGTGGGCCAACAGATGGAACTGCCCACGAGGCTGTATTTGTCCCTGCAAAACCAGCTGCTGCAAAATGCTGGGGTGAGAGTTGATCTGACTACTGTGCTTTGGAGAAGCTTGTTGTAATAATAATTATTATAATAGTAACAATAGTAATGCCCCTCTGTTTGGCTTAGCAATATTCTGCAAATTGGTATTTGTTCTTGAAGTCTTGTATAATTCCCCCTTAGTTAATTTAGGTCAAAGCTGCAACTTTGTATTTGTTCCTTGGAAAAAGAAAAAAGAATCAGAGCAATTCTGGGGGGAAAGGTGATTTCTGAGATAACAGCTCATCTGATGGTGTTCACTGGCACCCCAGGAATTAAAGGATCTTCCCCACTGGTGTGGATGTGATGACCCACTCTGGATTCTCCATAAAAGCACAAATGTGCCCATTAAAGTGAGTAGCAATAGACACTTAGGCATCTGTCACTGATCCTGAGAGGTCTTGGAAAGGGAACAGCCAAAAGACACGGGGATGAGCCAAATGACATGCTGAGAAACAGGCGGAATAAAGCTTTTTGATATTTGCCATAAAGAAATGCAAAATAAAGAAAAGTGGGAGCAGTGGCTTCACTGTGCAGGTAGAAGGAGAAAGGCAGGATAACAGTAGTAAAAGTCAGTGTGTTTTGAAGCTGAGGAAGCAGCAGCAGGTGGGCTGTGGAGTGCTGGGTGAGGCCGCGGCGTGTTCGGGAGCTGCCGATGGCACAGCGGGCACAGGGACTGCAAATCCTGTGTGTGCTGGGAAACCCTCTGGAAATGAATATTTAATAGAGAAATAAAACGAGGTATGTGTGTGTAAATGCTGTGTTTATCTCCCTGCTGCCCTATAAATGGCTGGTAGCTGTCAGCCCAGGAGGGCTACAGTAATTATGGGCTTCAGTGGCTTGGCTGATAAAAAAATCAATTCCATTGGGATGATCTTACGCTTTCCTTAATAGGAAGCACTGGAAGCATTATCCCCACTTTAAGTGTGCACCTTCAAGGAAAAGAGACTTGCTTGGAGTCCAGCTTTTCCCCAAACTGGAAAATTCTGAAAATGCTGGTTTTCCCTAAGCCATCTCTTCTTTGGCAGTCTGTAGACACACAGCACTCATTAGCAGCACTCACCTTCCCTGGCACCTGCCAGGCTTTTTCCCAGCTGAACATCTTTGGTTTGGTTGCTTGGCTTGTTTTGCCTTCTCTCCAGAGGAAAACTCCAAAACAAACTTCTTGCATTGTTTCTGTGGGTATTTCACAAGAAAAGGTTTCTCTTTCCGTGGGAGTGCAAGAGAGACGTGTAGAAACCAAGCCTTAAGACTGAGCTGGAGTGCAGCATTATTTGGATGTATAGACCCATCCCCAGTCTCTGACTGGGAGCTGATACTGGGGCTCAGCTGAGGCTGCCAGCACCCGAAGTCTTCAGCAAATGCTTTTATGTGAATTTTGTCTGTTAGGTGGAGTTGTGTTGCCTTGTTTCCTGGGGCAGTTTGTAATTTGTTCACCAATAGACTGTCCTATTTAGACAAATTAGACCTTTTTAACACCATTTGTATCAGTTGGTTTTGACTGCACTGCCTTAATTACAGCAGGGATAGGGCTGTTGTAATAGTAGGGAATTGTTCTCTAATTTGGGGAAAACAGACAACACTCAGCACCCACCTCCCAGTTTGTTTTCTCTGTATTTAAACATGGTACTTAAACCATTAACATAATCTTGGGGTGGCTGTTAATTGTGTGAATAACCGGGTGGGAAGGAGTCACAGCACAGTAGGAAAATAACACCAGGGAGCGCAAACTTCTTTTTATCAACAAAATAAGAGCAGCAGGAGGCTGGAGATGGGATGCCAACGGTGCTGCATCCCAGGGCCGGCAGGGATGGTTATGGCAGCCCATATCCTGTGCAGGTGGGGACTGGATAATGCCTTTGCCAAGCATATTGCAGCTGTCCCCATCTTCCCAGTGGAAATTTGGGGTTTATTGTCTGTTTAAATTGTCTGGGAAATCATTGAAGGCTTTGAGAAAGACACATCTGAGGTTCATCAGGCTCTGCCTCTGGGGTGCCTCTCCCAGGCTGCAGCTTTGGTCCGGCAGGATCATCATCCTGCCCAGCGGGATCCTCTGTTTGCCTGCCCTTAATTTCATGGCTCTCATTTCCTTCCCTCCATGCTATGTGGAAGAAGAGAGCAGAGAGCTGTGTCCCAGGCCCTGCTGAAGCTGAGACGATCCAGACCCACTGGAGAGAGAGGGAGCCCTCAGAGTGCACCTGGTACTGAGCCTGATGGAAAGGACTTTGCTGCCCACGTGCGTGAAGACTGGGGTAAACAAGGCACATCAGGGCATTGGTTTCTCAGAGCTTGACTTTGTTATTCTGTGTTTTAAAATCTTTCTGGTGCTACTAAATCAATTGGCCTCCAATGCTGAAAGGATATATAATGCTGACAGGGTGACAGAGCAGGTTTTGTTTTAGTGCAGAAATCTGCAGAAATCTCAGCATCTCCAACATGTTGATGGTGTTTGAGCTTTCTCTCAAGCCATACGAACTTCTTGGCTACAGAATCACCTTTTAAATTTTTTTAATATACTTTTTTTCACCATTTGCTGGCTTAACAATCACAGACCCATCAAGATTGGAAGAGACCTTTGGGATCATCCATCTAGTCCAACCATCCACCCAGCACCACCATAAGCAGCCCTAAACCTTATCCCCGCATGCTGCATCCAGACACCTCTTGAACACTTCCAGAGGTGGTGACTCTACCACCTCCCTGGGCAACTTACTTTGATGCCTGGCCATTCTCTCAAGGAACACGTTTTCTAATATCCAAGCTAAACCTCCCCTGGTACAACTTAAGGCCATTTCCTCTTGTCCTTTTACTTGAGACATGGCAGAAGAGACTGGCCCCACCTCACTAAAATGTCCTTTCAGGTAGTTATAGAGAGCAAAAAGGCCCCCTGAGCTTCCTCTTCTGCAGACTAAAGAATCCCAGTTCTCTCAGCCACTCATCATAGGACATGTTTTCTAGACCCTTCTCCAGGGTTGCCCTTCTCTGGGCTCACTCCAGCACTTCAATGTCCTTTTTGAATGGTGGGGTCCAAAACTGAAGACAAGATTTGAGGTGCAGCCTCACCAGTGCT
Source organism: Hafferia zeledoni (assembly GCA_035583235.1). Taxonomy (NCBI): domain Eukaryota; kingdom Metazoa; phylum Chordata; class Aves; order Passeriformes; family Thamnophilidae; genus Hafferia; species Hafferia zeledoni. Next base: position 710,367 of record JAWWEV010000115.1, read on the forward strand.
GAGTACAGGGGAAGAATCACTTCCCTGGTCCTTCTGTCCACTCTTTTCTTGATGGAGGCCAAGATTCCTTTGGCCTTCTTGGCCACCTGGGCACGTGGCTGGCTCATATCCAGCTGCCTGTCCCACAGCACCCCCAGGTCCCTTTCTGCTGAGCAGCTTTCCAGCCACTCTTCCCAAGCACTACATGTGGTTGTTGTGACCCAGGTGCAAGACCCAGCACTTGGCCTTGTTGAACGTTACTTAGTTGTCTCCAACCCATAGATCCAATGTGGTTAAACCTGCTTAGTTTGGAGTAGGCCAGTTGCTGAGATCCTCCCAGCCCAGCCTGACACCTTTCCCCACACCTTAAACTGTTTTATTTGTGTTCCCATGAAAGCTGTCTGCAGGTTCTGTAGTACAAAGGATTTATTTACTGCTGCTCAGACAGAGGCAGTGATCCCCTCACTGCCCTGTGCCTGTGTCTTGAAACCATCTTAATAGACTGTATCATGGCACTTTAGAAAGTCAAATCTCCTTTTAGCCCGACTTCCTAAGGAGGCTTATGTGCTCATGCTCTGTTTATATCCTCAGCCCTCCCTTTGAGAACTTTTGAACCCGTGGGCCCAGATCAGCCAAATTTATCAGCTGAAGGTGTTGATGGCAGTAAGGCTGCAAGGTTTTTTTCGGAGCTAGATAAAGTGGTGACACTGAAAAAAAGCACTTCTGTGTCAGCTCACGGCTGATCAGACATGAATTCCATGGGAGAGGCTTAACAGGCACCCAATCACGCACCAGCCATGGGAATTGCTTTGTTTTTGCAGAGCCACAGCAGGACCAGCTCCAGGGCAGGTCCTGCTGCAGGGGTGCCTTGGCAGCGCTGGGGCTTTCAGGGCCCTCCCCATTCCTGTTTCATGGGGGTCCAGCCGTGGTGTTTGGCTGTAAGTGGCAAAGTGCCAGCAGTGGAGGGGACAGCACCACAGCAAATGGGCTTTCTGCAGGGTTAAAAAATTTGGAAATATTTGGAAGGAACATAGGAATACTTACATTCTGATTTCTGCATTGTAAGCATGCAGGGAGGTTGTGAGGGTCAAGATAATTTGGCTTTTTTTTTTAAGTTCTACGTCTTGAAACATAGTGACAGGGAATCTCTGATTGTGGTTTTTCACAATGGCTTTCCTGCACTTTTGATACTGGATAAAATGTTGAATGAAGCCAAACCCATGGGCTGAGGCTCAGGAAAACTGATTAAAGCTTCATGTGTGCATATATGTGCAGTTACGTGCATATATATGTGTGTATATATATATGTATATATATCTGTACATGTAGGCACGTGTGATGATACACTGTGTATTTCTGTGGCAGAGTGAGGTTCATTATTTTTAATTTCAAGATTGAGAATACAATGGTGAAAGAAGTCTCTGGTGGAGTCTCACTGTGGAGGCAGGCAGGTACCCTGACAGCTAAACCAGACCTTACTGCATTCCAAGCCTGTGGGCTCGTTCAGGCTTTGCACCTTTCCCCGAGGACACGTGAGTGACTCCCCGCGGTCTCGCCTGACCTGAGCTAAACAAACACACACCAACCGGCTTGTCTCTCACGAGTGAGGAGCTTGTGTAAACTGAACCCTCCTCATCAGCAACAACCTCAATGAACTAAATCCTTCCCAGGGAGTGAAAGATAATCATAGGAAGAGGCTCAGTTTCCCCCCGCTGTGCGTCTGTCAGTCAGCCACCCACAGAGAGAGGGAAAGCAGCTCTGCTGCTGTGACCCGTGGGGACCAGACGGGTTCGGGATTCCATCTGGCACAGGGACAGGGGGATTGGGAATGGCAGTGCAGGGCAGCACATCCCGCTGGGATTCGGGCTCAGGCCACACAGCCATGCCCAGGTACTTGGAGGAGGAGGTTGAGCTGTGGGCTGCTGAGCAGGCTAAATCCATTTATACTCAAATGAATGTATTTGAGACTGGAAGGTGGAACCAAAAATGGTTATCAACTCAAATAGTGCTTTTTTTTCCCTTTTGTGTTTTAAGTTTATACCCCTGTCTTACCGTTTCAATGCAAATAAGCTTTGTTCCATTTCAAATCAGTGTTTGACGTGACAAAGATTGTCTGATGTCAGTGTGTAATTGTAAAGGTACTACAGAAAAGAAAGCAAATTAACCTTTAATAAGTGGGGCTACAACATTTTGTTTGTCATTTCTAGGACACAGCTCTCAGCTCACTGTAAATAATATTTCCTGGCAATTTAAATCACTGTTTTTGTCAAGAAATATCCCAAAAGAAGTGGCATGTAACATCAGCAAAAAGGCAGCAAGCAAAACTGTCAAGTGCCACCATTCTTCTTCTTCTCCTCTTTTATTTTAAGCCTCTTGTATCCTGTAGAATCTTGGAGCTGAGTTGAGGTCCCTTACATGTGCTTTTCTGGTACGTTCTGACCAATCTCCTTACAATGACCTCTCATTGCAGTAGTCAGCAGGGATATGTTGTGTGACTTGTTTGGATCTTCTTTAGGAGGGAGACTGCAGGGAAGGTTCTCCAGCAAAGTCTTCACCATCATTTTTGCCTTTTGTTTCATGCCCATGGTACCATATCCTTGGTTTCCGAGGTGTGCTCTTCCTTGCTGCAGGAATCCTTCTTTCAGCCTTTGCTCTTCTATCTTCATGTAACTAATTAAAAAAAATAAATTTCCAGAGTCAGATGTTTTTCTGCTTGGAAAATCTTTGAAGCTTGAATTTCCACCGCCTTGATTTTCCTGCTGTTCTCCTGTAGCCTTTTGCTCAGAAGGGCGTGGGTCTTCAAGTTCTCCGTTTTCCTGCTGGCACATGTGCCAAACTTCAGCACTTTAATAACCATGTTAGTGACTCTGGGGCCTTTTGGACTGGATTTCTCATTCTTCTCATATGGTTTGTTATTTTTGGCCTATTAACTCTGATAGATGATTAAATTTAATTATATGAAGTTGAATTTGATTATTTAATGTTAATTAAACCACTCTGGGTCTCCATTCTTAAAATCTCTTGAGAAAGAATTACAATATTCCCTTTCTGATATAACCTACATTAGGAGTATTGAGTAAAGTTTTTAAAGCTGAATAAGAGAGGTAGAACTCATTGGTCTCTTGAGGGGAATGTTGTTAAGGTCTGATCTTTGGATTTGAGACAGTAGAGACAATGGGCAGTGCTTTGTGTAATAAAAATTTGTAAATAGGATGTTTTATTTATTTATTAAGAATAGCTTTCAAGCCTATGATTTCAGGAGTTTCCTTATATCTTGTTCAATCCTCTCCATTTGAGACCTTTTCCACAAGTGTGATATAAATCACAAATTAGGTAGTATGGGCTGTCTAAACCAGTATTTAAGATTACAGTCCATTTTATTTTAACCAGGGGCTTTAGTGCTGACTGTTAATAAATATCAACTTGGACATATTGCATTAAGTATTAAATATAATGTTGTCCTAGATTTATTTTGAAAGGATTGAACAGTAATGATACTTAGATTTTCATCTGGTTTTTTATTTGATTTATGTACCTTTCTCTGTAGCAGATTGTAGACAGTTCTTATGAGATACTTCAACTCTTTAGTACTATAATTTAATTACTTTAAGTGAATGCTCATACCCATAGCTGTGTATAGCACGAGCTTTCTCAGGTTTGTTTCTGGTACCAGCTCTTGAGTTTATTCTGCTAAATGTTTCCCAGGGGTTTTCTCTAATACTTGCATAAAATTCACTGCTGTTCAAACAGTGCTGCCATAAATTCTCAGGCTAATGTATCCAAAGGAAACATATAGGAAGATTAAGTAGAACGTTTTGTACCTGGATGGATATTACAGAAGTCACCCCTGATCTGACTCAGGCTGGCTGTAAATCTGCTGTAACTCTCGTTTCTCTCCTGTGTGGGAGCAAACGGCTGCCTCCTGTCCCAGGTGATCCCACCGGATCCGGGCTGGCCTCGGGGTGTGTCCTGGAGAGGGGTGTGTTGTCTCACTGACATGGACAGCACAGATAGTTGTTCCTGCAGCAGTGCATCCCAGCTAAGGAAATGAGAAAGCAATGTAAAATGCATGAATGGTTGCTTTGCCACTCGAATAAGAAATGGTTTCTAGAGGCCATGAATTATGCGCTAAGTCATTTTTAATATTAATTTTATTGGTGCCTTTTAAAGTTGCTCTCGCAGTGGCATTTTGAAAAGGCTCAAAGTAGTTGGAACCTAAGGCAAAGAGCAGCTCCAAAAAGACAATTACCTTTCCAAGGAAACCAGTGGTAAATTAAGCTACTTCTTACCTCAGGGAAGAAAATCAGCCCTCGTTCCTGTAAGCTTTGGTACTTGCTTTGCTTTGAGCACAGGAATAGTCTTGTTAACCCTCGTAAGAGCAAACAGCTGGAACAAAGTCATACCTACGTGTGGGCTGAAACTCCTCTCAGCATCAGAGCTCATCTGTGCCTCTGAGCTTGTGATTTCCCATGGAAATGCTCCAAAGGGAAGAGTTGATCTCAAAGGTCTGAAACCAAACCCGGGCTCATGGGGTGGTGTAGACAGATCCCTTCAATGTGTAGTTGAATGGGGTTTGTCCCACTTGGTTTTTCCCTGCTCTGCCTTTTCCATCTAGGCAGGGAGCCCTCTGGGGTAGGGACTGCATCATCTGTGCAGCAGATTCAGCTCTCTCCTGGCAGCAGTACCTGCAGTCTTTATAATAACTGAGATAAGGTTGGCTCTTTGGCATCAATTAAGCTAAATTCAGACAAAGCCTCTCAGAAGAGTTAAATCAGCATAGTTCCTCAGCAGAGCTGGGGTCGTCTGTGGTGAGTCGTCTGGTTTAGAAATGTCTTTAAAAAACCCTCTGCAATGCAAACACATAACCAAGTAAAAGGTATTCTGGGCCAGATTTTGCAGTTACTTGAGCCTCAGTGATGTGTAAAGCACTGTGTTGACTCGAGATCTTTTCCCTGTCTGCACAAGCCGTGTTCTCACCAACCATTCCCGAGTTTCTCCCTGTGTGTGGAATTACCATTGCTCACTGAATTTGTTGTTGCTGATGGGACTGAGTCATCTGCATAACTCCCCAGGGCAGGATGCCCCAGTGTAATCCATGGGGCCTCATGCTGCAGGGTGCACAGGACTCCTGGTCCCCAGCACGGTGTCAGCTGGTGTTGGGAACTGGATAATGGAGTGGGGTCCTCGGGGTTTGGTCCTGCTGGGGGTACCTCTCCTTTCCATTGGCTTTGGCAGCTGTGACACAAGTATCACCATTCCTGGCTCTGGCATTCTGAGCAGCCAGTCTGGGAAGGATGGGCAGCTTTCTCGACAGAGAAGGAAAGAAAAACCTGAGTTGTGCTGCTGGGGAGTGGCTGACCCAGGTCTTTGTGCACATCTTGGTGTTTTGAGGAGACACTGATATTAGAGTGTTTAGAGATGGTGCTGAGGAGACTCCTGAAGATCCTCTCTGTTAAATCCTTGCTTTGAAAAAGACCTGGCAAAGATCTGGACCTGCTTCTCCCAACCCAGCTGAGCTTCAGAACCTCCAAAACAGTATTTTTCACAAATGCACCATGTCCTTTTGCTAAAAGAGACCCATTTTGGTTTTCAGCTGACACATGGCTGATGTTTCTTTTGCTCTCTCTTCACATCTTTTACATAATTGTTTTTAATCATTCCTAGCAGGATGAGTGCTTTCCCTTCTCAGCCTTTGCTTCATGAGCTCCCTGGGGCCTTTCTCATGAGTTTCTCCTGCTTCACCAGCTCTGTCCTTGCTTGCAGGGCACCCTCCTGCAAATCCTGGAGCAGCCCCTGATGGCTGGATATTGGCCACCATGAGTGTTCTTCTGTATTGAAAAGGAAAATATTTAACAGCAAGTGAAAGGTTTGCTGGTGGAAAGCAACAGCTTCTGCAATCCTCGGTTGTTTGTGTTAACAATTTCAATATCTTTGCCATAATAACAGTAATTTAAACAGGTACTGTTTACTGAAGAGCAATTAGGGATTGTTGAATTTTGCATTTCCCTAATACTCACCACAAGCTGTCACTGAGCCCCGTTCTGCTGGTATTTATAGTACTGCGACTGAGCAGCTCCTTTGAAGTCGGCGCAGGAAAGCGACGTGAGACCAGCACTGGGAGCCCTGGGACTGGCACCCGTCAGCTCCTGCATTCCTCCTGCAGAGATCCCTCCGCAGCTGCTCTTCCTGATTTGTGCCTCTGGATTTATGGAGCTGAACAAATGATTATACAAGAGCTATGTGTCTTATTACACAGGGACCAGTTTTCCCAAGCCAGAGGGCAAATCCCCTCTTCTCTACCTGTGCTCTGTGCAGCTGCCGTGCATCCTCTTGGATAGTCTGAAAGCTGCAGATTAGGGCATTCAGGGGGCCAAAGGAGTCATTTATCCTCCTTTGGAAGTTGAGCCCAGGTGCCCAGTAGGTGTTTCTGTGGTCTGCCACCAGCTGTGACCTTGCTGGGGGATGCAGCATATGGAGGGGGCCAAATCCAGCAGAGAACAAGTGAAAGGAAGGTTTTTCAAAATGGGAATTGGAGATTTTTGTTTTATTTTATTTACGTTTACTGGATGTTTGGCCTCGCAGCTCATTACAGGAGGGAGGCTGAGTGCTCACCTTCATCTGCGTTAGCTACTTCAGTACTCCAACATCTGCATTAGAGCTGCCAGAGTTAACCAAGTGTGTGAGTTAAAAGCTTTGCTTGGTCCCTCCACTTTACCAACCGTTCCCCAGCAGTAAGTTTGCACAGATGTTGCCAAGTGTGAGATCTGACCCACAAGAACTTAACTGGTGCTGTTGAACAAGCCAGAGATGACCTGGCTGGGCTTTGGGGTCGTGGCATGAGGTTTCAGCACTTCACGATCAAGAAATGCAGATTTCCATGTTTGAACGGAGCCCATTGAGCCTGGCACGTCGCCAGCACCACAGAGTTGCTGTTTCCATGGAGGCAGCTATGAAAGCAGATTTTTCCTCTTAAAGAAAGGCAGAACATGGGACAAAGCACATACACTCTAATGAGGTGGAAGTTCTTTACCAGAAGGTGACCCCCCCTCTTAATTGCTTCTGCATTTGAGACTTTCCTGAGACCAGGGATGGAGAATGGGGTGTTACTGATCTCAGAAGGTCTTGCGTCCATGGGGAGAGAGAGGGGAGTGAAGAGCTGAGCTCAGGGGAGTGTTAAGGATTTGTGAATGGAGCTGGTGGGTCTGTGTCTAATTAACTCAACTCTGAATAATCAGGGTTCTGGGAGGAATACACAGGGCAGGCCCAGCAGAGGGGACCTGCAGCAGCTGCCACGTGATGCCAAGCTGATTGTGCCACCATCAGTTTACCCTGTGTATGGTATGGCTGATCAAATTCTGCTCCCTACCCTTTAACTGCTGCTTAGCTGGCTTTCTTCTTTGCTACTGGATCAAGTCAAAGCTGCTCAACTGATTCAGCTCCTCCTCACCTGGCTTCTCCCTTGCTCGGTGTTGTGTTGTATCTGTTCCCTCTGGCTCAGCCTCCCTCTCCACGAGGAGCCACCCCCATGGATACCTCTGGGCTGCTCCTGCCTTCCCAGAGAAACCCAATGTGATTCCTACATTTGTACCTCCCACCTTGCCCTCACCATTCCTGCATTTCCCACTGCATATCCTCTCTTCCTGCCATCCTGTTGGCCTGTGCTGGTTTCCCCATAGGGATTGTCTGTCCCTTGCATCCTTCCTACAGGCAGGTGCACCGGGGCTGTTGGAGCATCCTTCCATGCAATTGGTGTCATGGCAAGGAAATGGAAGCTGAGGCTTTTGCTGGCTGTGGGGTGTCACAGCACAGTG
>JAWWEV010000115.1:718338-770943 GCA_035583235.1 Hafferia zeledoni
CCTTCCATGCAATTGGTGTCATGGCAAGGAAATGGAAGCTGAGGCTTTTGCTGGCTGTGGGGTGTCACAGCACAGTGGTGGCTCCTCACCTGCCCAGTGGATGGGAAAGAGCTTGGTGCTGGTAAGCACTGGAAAGAGCTCTACAGTGCTGGCTCTGGGAAGGGATAATGCTGCTATTTCTGTGTTCTGGTTCAGCGGGATAGGTGGTGTTTAACACACAGAGAGCCTTTCCACAGAGATCACGCGCGGTGAGGAACGGAACGGATGCACCACGGGGCGAGGAGGAGGCGGCAGCGGGAACCAGATGGGCAGCACAGCGTGGGGCGTGCCTGGCATTTGCTGCTTAGCTTTGGGAAGCTCACAAAGGAGTTGCAGTAGGACAGAAGAAAGGGGGGAAAAGGATTGAAACCCATCAATATTCAGAGGAGCAGAAGAAACAAATATATTGACCTAAATGACCACTGGTAACTGAAAAGCTTAATTTATGTAAATAGTGCTATTAACAGCTCAGAGGCTGTGGGGAAAGGGGCTGTGGAGGCAGAGATGGGCAGCCGCTGAATTCTGAAGTAAAATGCAAACTAGTGGAAATACTTTCTTTGAGGGTCCAGTCTCTTCTGCCCCGACCACAGAGACTCCTTCCAAACCAGACTTGTAGGTTAAAATAATTAACTTCTACCAAAACCAATTCAAGTACTGCTGCCTTCTGTGGAGGAGGGTGTTTCATAAGGCTGATTTAGAGAATAATTCAGTCTGAATCATCTCCACGTGATGCATCCATATGAAATGCAGACTGATTGCAATTTCTGCCTGTGTTTCTCCCAGCTGAGCACAAGCTGACCTGCAGATTTTTGCTTTGCTCTGTCCATAGGAAAATTTCGCTTTGCTGGCCTACTGTAATGTTTTTCCTTATTCCAGATTTTTTAAAATAAACAGAAGGGATTAACTGGAGTGGAAGGCTTAATTGACCTCCTTTAAACAAATCTCCTCCCTAGAGAAGCTTGAATTAAACCCCCCCTTCCATTCCTGCAATTTAACTGACTGGTGATAGCTTGTCTGTAAAACAATGCACTCTGATTAAATCTTAATGTCTTAGACTATTGAAAGCTGATTTTGTAGAGTTACAGAACCTGTAACACTCGTCCTAAACCTGACATGTTAATCATTTATTAATATTATACTTTGATTTTAGGCATCTGGTAGTATCTTTTACATTTTTATTTGCTCTTCACTCTGTCCTGGTAACTGTAGTTTATATACATTTCCTGCCTAGTCCCTGCAGTGCCCAAGTTTGCCTCTGTACTGCCTTGCCATGTATTTATTGATTTCAGTTCATGATTGCATTAAGGAAAATCCTTTTTATCTGCTCCCATGAGGAGCTGTTCTACCGAGGGCAGTTCTTCAGTCCCCTGTTGTTTTGCAGCAGACATTGCGAGTCAGAAAGTGAGAGGAAGGTAAATTTGTTCTTGATAGTCTGGGGTGACAGTGAAGGTTGGGAGCTGGCAATGAAGGTGGGCTGGAAATGAAATTTGGAGGGTTTGGAAGATTATTTTGCCTATAAAATATAAATATCTAATGGATGAGTGGTGCAGGGATGGACAGGTAGGAGCTGATGGAGTCAGTGCTTCGGGAGCCAGCCCTGGCTCAGCACAGGGAGCTAAACTGAGAGCCCAGGACAAACAGGTGACCTGGAGGGTCTGTGGGGAGTCCTGGCTCTGCTTGGGAAGTGGAAATGGAGGAGGAAGCTACTACTGAGTTCCTTTGGAGCTTTTCAGATTAAAGTATGCCTTTAGCCAAGAGAAAGAAACCCTGTGTTTCCTCCTCCTCCCGATCCGTGATTTCCTTGCTCTGATTATTCCCAAGTGTGGAAGCATTTGCCTCTGCACATGTGATGGATGCCAGAGGCATTGGAAAGCTGTCATCAGAAAGGGGAGAAAGAGGAAAAAGTCTTTGCTTATGTTTGCTGGAGCAGAGTTCAGTGGAGCATTTCAGATGCTCATGTTCAGATTATTGCTCTTCTGCTTTGCCTGTAACTCGCCTTTTCCTCTGAATTAGAAAAGTACCTACTAATGGGCTGGTAGGCGAGTGGTGATGTTGCATTTTAAATAGTGTGATTGCTTCATCCCAGTGGGATTGTGCTCTTTCAGAGTTGGACAGCTGAAAAACACATATATTGGTAATTGAATCAGACTCTATTTACAAATATTGGCTCAGAGATTTTCCAAGTCATAAACTTCTATCTTTCCTTTCCCTTTTCTCATGAACATAAGCTATGCTGAATTCAGAGCAAATAATGTGAAGCTCAGCCATTTTCCAGCTTTACAAAATCTTGGTTTAGAAAATGATGAAGGAGTATAACTGAAATGTCTGAGACATTGGGATGTGGGACACAGTGGCAGCAAAAGGGAGGGAGGGAAGCAGCATCTCCTTTAGCCTGTTACAAAGAAAGGGAGCAGGAAATAATCTCCAATAAAGTCAACCATGTCCCACCTGTCCTGCTTTTGGATGCGTTGTGACCATGGAGGGTTGTGTTTGCCATCCTGCTCTCAGTACAGGGAATTAGGGAAGAAAGTGGCAATTCTAGGGTCAGAGTCCTCCCCCTGAAGCAAACAGCAGCTGAATTGGGATCCCAGTGCTGCCCCAGAAAACCCAAGACTAAGATGACACAGCTCTACACCGGGGAGAAGATAAATGGCCTTTGAGGATGACTTTCAGGGAGGTACAGAACAGATAGCAGCAGGTACCCACCTCTGCTCCAGTCAGGTGTGCAGGAGTGAGATTGGCTCTAACCAGTCTGATGGTGACTCTTAGGATGGAGACTGAACCTCTTTGAATTTTGGAATTTCCTTTGGGTTCTGTGAGTCAAACTCTGTAAGAGACAGTCACGCCACCCTAGTAAATATATATTTTTTTCATTTCTCTGTAAATCCCCAGCTGCATATTTGGTATTTTAAAAAATGAATCCACATACTGAATGAACTGATGTTTTTAAATGGTACCATGGGTAGCTCAAGGCTGCATGGCAGCTCCTCTGCAGATCCAGCTTTTCCAGGCTGAGCCCCTGCTAGAGAGAGAAGCAGCTCACATGGACTTTGCACTGATTTATTCATATCCCATCTCTTCCGTGGGCGAGCTGAGCCTTCAGCTTTTGGCATCCTGATCTTTGGTTACTTGCAGGGCCATGCCACAGGTACGAAACACAGGGGGACCAGATGATGTTCTTTCCATTTAAAGCATTCAGCCTCTATGTTATAAGGAGAAAGAACAGTTACAACGATTGCTGTCAGAGTGCTAAGAGGGAGCTTTATTGGAAAAGGTATTATACAGCCCACTGTGCTTTGCATAATCATTTTAAAAGCTTTTCAGGACATCTTCCTGCCTTTATCCTGAAGAAGCTGGAAATAATTTAGAAAGCCGTGGTTGTCAGTGTGGCTGAGCTCAAGGCTGGGCACAGTTACACACACCAAAGTGGGTGCTCAGGGTGCTGCTGAGGAGTTGGTGCTTGGAGTGCAGAGACTGAGTTACTGGGGTAGTGTAAAAAGATGTTCTGGTCATTCATTTTGGGTGTCTCAATTTAAGTATCGTGGCTGTCTTACAGTCATGTTTCTAAAGCGTTTATACTGCCCCAGGAAGCAAACACTAAGTCATCTCTGAGGCCCACCTAGAGCACAGACAATTTTCAGACTGGCTGAAATGAAAAATATCAGGGTGTTTATTGAATCAGACGTCCAAAGTTTGAGGAGAACCCTAAGGAGTTAACTGTATCTTGAACATCTTTCGAGTTTTATATGATTCTGTATTTAAGTACAGAAGGAAAACAGTGAAAATTGAATGAAAGGTTTTGGTAGGACATTTTTCATTTGAACAGAAACCATAATTTATTTTTTTTTTAGTAAGAAAATATTTCCATTACTATCTGAGCTCCTTCTGCACATTAAATTCTCTCAGCCAGTGACTCTGCAGTCCCGTTTTTCCCCAAGTGCTGACTCTGGCCCTGCCACTCGACATAACCACACATGTTTCCTTAATGCATTTTTTTGCAGTCGCTTTCCTGGCTCATCTTTTGATTTCCCAGTTGTATCAGCAGCTTTGTTGGAGCCATTCCATAACGAAGTGGGGAATGAATGAATTAATGAATCTCCCTGCCTCTGGAAATAGCAGAGAATGCAGCCAGAGTCAGCATGCAGAGATGTCCTTTTTTAAAAATTATTATTATTTTCTAATTGATGGTGTATTTTTGATGCTGGGACTTTAAGAAGGACATACAATCTCAGATGTAAATATGCTAAATTTAAATACAAATATATCTATATTTAAATATAAACAGGGGGTCAGGGCCTGATGGGCCCCGGCACCGTTTCACTGAGCAGGATGGGAGCCATGGGGATCCATGAGCTGTTGTTTCCTGAGATGTTGGCCAAGATCTTCACCTCTGTGTACCCTCAGCATCTCCCCCTCCATGGTAAATAAGATTTATCAGAAAATACTTGGAGAAGACCTTGCCTTCTCTCTCAGACTCCTTGTTACAATGATGTTTTCTCAACAAAACAGCCTGCTGGAGATCAGCTGTAAAATCAGCTGGTGTGGGCTGGGCAGGGAGGATGCCATGTTGTTCCAGCACGAGAGGAACTTCTTCTGGGAGAGAAGAGGCATTTGGACATAATTGTTGAAAAGTTTGGAAGCTGCATCAGCTCATATACACAGTCATGTGACAGCTACTCCTGTGCTTCCAGAGCAAGGATTCTGGGAGCCATCTTAGCTGGTCACTTATTCACCTGGCAGCTCCTTCCCTTGTTGTTTGAGAGGCTGAAAGTGTCCTTTTGGACCATTCAGATGAAACCCCCATCCTGGAGAGGCCCTTCTCAGCAGCAGCACAGGGATGGGCCCAGCAGAATGCAGTGGTTCACGTGTGGCTTCCTTCCAATGAAGGAGGAGATGGGAGCCATTTCCTGCAGCAGCAGCATCTTAGAAGGTGGCACTGGTGGCCATCTGAGTGCAGGAACCTCTCCAGTTGCTCCAAACCTACCTGCAGGCAAAAAAAAAATTCTGTTTTTAGCATTTAAAAGGGGAAAACAATAAAGACCTCACAGTTGCATTCATCTTTCTGGATTTGAACTGATTGCCCAGATATAAAAATGTGTGGGTTCTTTCATTTGGTTTCAGTTATACTGTAGAGTGTTTTGCTTTTCTGTGGCTGGACTGAAAGCTTTCACATCACTTTCAGAGGTAACACATAAAGGGGCTCCATTTCTCCCTCCAGCCTTCATCTCCCAGTTGGAGAACAGGTGAGACCTCTAATTTCCAGACTAATGTCTGGAGGTGGGAAAATACACAGTCTGAATGGCAAGGTCACTTAGCTCCAAAAAAAAATCAGCGTTGAGGAATTCCTCAGTTGCAATTATTGATTGTTGAGGATGATCCGAAGGGAGGAGAAGTGAGCAGGAATCACTTTATAAACATTCCGTGTTCTGTATAAAGAGCTTATGGTAAACTTTCTGAAGGAGGTAATAAACAGTAAGCTCTAGAAACCCTTCAAGGGATCAGTTCTCATTTTTAATGGGGAAATAGAGTATTGCATGACAGCAACTCAATAGGTAATAGGATAAGAATTGACTTTCAAGCCAGTTTTTCAGCACAATGCAGAGTAAAAAAAAAAAAAGATAAGAAAATATGTATGGAATAAAAATTTAAAGTAGAATCTACACATTGTGATTTATTGTAGACAGTGGAAATATTTTTGCCTCAGTTACATGTTACAGCGATGCAGAGTAAGACCAGATAGTAAGGTTGTTACCCCACAGTGATGTAACAACAGGCATGATTTTCATCTTCCAGGGACTTGCTGTGGATACATATAATAGTAATATGTTTGTTTGCATTTTAAAGGTATTTTGACATACCACATAATCTGATTTTGCATGATTTCTTGGTAAACACTTAGAGATCAGATGTGTTTCATCCTATTCTTATCAGAGGCCCCATTAATAATGCATTAGGAAGCATTTGCTGCTGTTGATCCTTCATTGGAAAGCAACCTCTCTTACAAATGTTAGAGAGCAATTCCCTGAGAGCAGCACAGCCTGCACTGTTTCAGAAGTGAGATAAGCAATGCAGTGAGTATTAGTGCAGTGTGTTGGATGTGAACACACCAGCCAGGAGTTACAGCAGGAGGTCAGGCCAGAGCCCCCTCTCTGTGGTGGCTCTCAGTGGCACCCAGACAGTGCTTGTCACTCCCTGCTCCGTGACACTCCCCGGGGGCTGTGAAACAACCTGTGCTGGGGCAGGCACCCCTGGAGCCCCTTCTTGGTGCAGTGTTGGTGTGTTGGTGGATGCAACCAGCACAAGAACAATTGCTTTAGAGACCTAGAATGCATTTTGCATCCCCCCTTTTTTTTTAAGTGAAAGCTGCCTGTCACGAATGATCAGGATACATCCAGATTAAACACAGGGCACTTGTGGTGCTGTATTATCTTTCTTGGGAACTCTGGGAAAGCCATCCTGCAGCCTTGGTCACTGATATGTTTGTAATGCAGCTGTCATTAAATGTTGGGGTGAAAACTCAGTCTAAGAGAGCTAAAACGAAAGCTTTACATGCAAACCCAAGACATTTCAATTCCCCCTTTGCTGTGATACAGGTCAGTGCCAAACCATCTGTTTTACTGAGATTTTCCAGCAGACCCCACTGAGGCTGTGGCTCAAAATGCAAAGAAGGTGTAACCTGGTGCATGATCGATAACAATTTTCCAAGTGTTTTTCAGGCACTTTGCTCAGTCTTTTGACAGGTACAGGATTTCATATCCTTGCAGTTCTTATCCTATGGTCACCCCAAGCTCTAGGAATGTCCATATTTACTAATATTCAGAATTAGGTCCTGTTGTTTCACAGCTCTGATTTTGATGTTTCCTTCAGGCTTCTGATCATTCTGCTCATTTTGTCATCTCTACTGATATATCATCACTTTAATTCTTGAGAACATTTCCTTTTCCTGAGTGTTTTTTTCTAATTCAAAACATAGAAATGAGATACCTACATCCTTTACAATACAGCATATTTTAAAGTACTACTAATAATACCAACTCAGAAAGAAATAAATTACAACTGCTTGAAGTTCCCGAAGTAACTTGAGACTTGGGATGTCTCGTTTAATGGGTGCTCTGTTTAATCCCTCCTCCCTGTGGGTGTCCAGCATTGCCTCCAAAGTCAATACCATTAATTAACTCAAGCTGAGCACCCAAGGGACTATTTGCTTCTGCAAACCTGGAATCTTTTCATTTGCTAGGGATAGAAATTATGTGAATTACCTCCGGGGGTTTAGGGGGCTTTGAAGGGAGGGGTTTCCTGTTTAATCTGCCCGGAGCTGTTGCAGAACTAATTCCCTGCAAGAACCTCTGTCTGCACGTTGCTACATACGTGTGCATGTGTATAAGATAATAGAGAGTGACTGACTACAATATATGCATTTAAGCTACTCAGCTGAAAATTACTGAGCATTGAAATCCACTGGGAATCACAAGACTTCCAAATTAGGCAAGCACATGTCAGTCAGCGTGTGGAAATGAGTCCTCGTACAAGAGTAGCTTTCAGTGAGAAGAATGAGTATTATTCCCTGGAGTACATCAATCCTGGTTTGGCCACTCTGTACCAGCTTTTACTGTTTCTCTGGAAGCATGCATTGCCTTTTGTTATTATTTTTTCCTGTCTTTTGTTCCATTGTGCATTTCTATTAGATATGTCTCATGGGCCAGCTATCAAGAGCCACCCTGCTGTGCTGTGACAAATGAAGGCATTTTCAACCATAAACAAGGTATTGTGGGACTGAAAAGAAACGTGGACAATGACAAGTCCTGGATGCTTTGTAATTGTTTAAATGCATTTGTATCATATTGTGCAGTGACATAGAAACCCTGAAAAATAGGCTGGTTTGACCTGAGGTTGAAATGAGCAGAATGCTGCAGGGTAAATGAGAGGCTTTGGGAAAGATGGCATTTTGTTGGTCTAGTCCATCAGTATGTATCTTCCATGATTAAAGCATGTATGTTAATAGTGTTTAAACTACTTACAAGTCTGTCCATCTCAAACAAATATAAGACACCTTGGAAATCTGTGGTAACATACTGAATCCTATTGACTGTCAAGCTTTTCATTCCAAAACTCAGACATGCATTGAAAGTGGTAATTCTGTACTTTCTCTGAATGGTAAAAGATAGTCTGGAAGAACTGTGTGGTCACAGGTGATTAATTTCCATCAGTACATTATTTACAGGCAGAACAGCTCAGCAGGGTGATAGGAGACTCTGAATTTGGGCTGCCTTCATTCAGGATTTGTAGATTATTTTCGTTGCTGCCAGAGAGGCAGTGTCTCAAATCATCATTTTGATTCATTTGTAGGATATATCAGAACATATGCAAGGCTTTATTTTGTTATTCCCAGATTGAAATGCTCAAATCATAATTGAGAAGAGCAGAGGGTTAAGCAGGATCATGGGAAGTGGGGTCTCCTGTTAGGTAGGTGAACCAAGCTGGTGCTCCCCTGCACTGAGTATTCACATGACAAAACCAACAATGCCCTTTCACAAGGTTCTTTGTATCTAAAGAAGTAATGAGGTCTTGCTCCAGGTAAGACCAGTAAATGAATGATAAAATACAAGATATGGCCACAGGACTCACCTCCCTGTGGTTTGAGGAGCTCTGCAGGCAGCTGCCCCTGGTTCCTGGGTGGCCCCTCTTTGTTTTCATCCTGTACAACCAGAATGATCCTCTGGGAGTTAAGAAAGTATTTGGGAATATCTTACCTAGAAAGTCAAACAGGATTTCTCCTCTGGCCCAGTACTGTGTCAGGCCTGACCTGAAACCAGTGGGTCTTTTAGGAGCCTTTCCATAACTTTATTTGCTTCTTAGTTCAGTCTGCTTTTCCAGATACTGCTGCTTCTTTCATCTCCTGAAAAATAGGGTAATTTTCTCAGTATTTTCAGTTAAAAATAGAAAAGTAGAGTTAAGTTCTAAAAAATGTAAGCCTGCAATCAGGGCACCCTTCTTTTTTTGTAGAGGAAGCTCATGCTCTGGTTGCAGCCAGCAGCAGGGGGTCCCCACCGAGACACTCAGAGCCATCCTTAAACAAACAAAAAGGAAATACAAAACTATTGCTTTTGCTCGTCCTTTTTTTCTTTTTTTTAAGGTATTTTCCTCATTTTTAATAGCTATGTAGATAAATAGATATGTGTTGGTCTCTTCTACTTTTTCCAGCAGCAAGAACTTGCACCAGTGTGAGCTGAAGGAGAACCAGCATAATTTTTACCTCTCACTGGTGGAGAATTTCTCAGCACTTTATGCTGCCATCAGTCCACACCAGACATTTGCTTTCTCCTTGAGATTGAGTTTCAGCCCAGCTCCCATTTGTCTGGAGTCCTGGCTATGCAAGCTGCCTTGACACATTAATTTAATTTGTGCTTCTCAATTCATACTCTTTCATTTACGATCAAATATCGGGAAAGGTTACAATTAATCAGAGCACGGGAACAGCAGCCAGCAAAGCTAATGATGTATTACTGCCTTTGGGTGGCTCTGGAGGGGAATAATTGAGGTCCTTGTGCTACAGAAAACTGTTATTAGTAAGTAAAAATTATCAGAGGAAAGCGGCCTGCACCCATCTCCCATTTTGCAATCTGAATTTCTGTCAGTTTTCTAAAAAATGAAGCGTTTTATTAATGCTCCTGGCTGTAACCAGGTTTTTTGGCTGTGGGGCTGCTTTGGGGAGAATGTGCCTTTTCACAGGGCACTGGGGACTTTGAGCCCTCGCTGCTGCCCCCACTTGGGGCTTGCAGATGGTACCCAGTGTGTATGAAGCACTTTTGAGATGCTAACAGTGTGCCCATCCCCGAGGGAAAAGGGCTCTGCTGCTGCTCGCTCAGCTGAGGAACCACAGGGAGTCCCTGCAGAAAACGGGCTCACAGGCTTAATGCAGTGTGTGCTTCCTAATTGAAAATGAACTAATTGCTGGTTGTTTAAAAGCAAAGACGTTGCTGGGCTGAGGCAGCCTGAACACAGAGCCCCTCCCAGGGGAGTATTTCCAGCCCAGCTGGTGCTCGGCAGCAGCACCGTGTGAGAGACATCCTGCCCAGGGTGGCTCAGGGTCATGCTGGATGCACACAGTTCCCCTGGGTTAGTGGGACACACTGGCTGCTGAAATACCATAAAAAAAACATGGGTCTTGTGCAGCTGTGGTACACAGTCATTAAAAGTTCCATTTTTAAGTAAAAGTACCCACTCTGTTATTCTAGATACGGACTTTGTAGTGTTATTGTGTGTTTTTATGCATGGCAAAATTTCACAGTGTTTTCTGGGGCACCTGGGATGGCAAAGACTGCTGTCAGTACTTAGGGGATGCACTTGGGAATCCTTGGTAGTTTTCAAGATGAAAAGATTGAGTCTTTCCAACTTTGTTAGTCTTTAAAAGAATTTAGTTGTAGGGGAAGAAAACAGTGGCTCTGACCTTTTCATTGGGATCAGAAAAGCAGAGTTGAGCAGACTTCCCTCCCATTTGATGGGTTGATTGGATTACTGTTATTTAGAATGGGATAAAACTACAGAATACTGTTAACCTTAGGATTGCAGTCATCAGGGTTTTTTTCCTTTTATTCCAAATGCCTTGGATTTTACTTGTTTTAAGTGCAAAGATTTATTCTTTGGGGATAGTAACATACACGTGGACTTGCAGCTTTTCAGTTCGTCAGTCCCTGAGTGTCTCCTGGTCTCCTGTACAGGAGAGGGACAACTCAGGAAAGCCCCAGGAAGGAGTTGAGCATTTAAGACTGAACAAACAGAGCAATGTGTCACTTCTGCATGGGCTCAGGTGGGTGAGCTGGCAGGGCTTTACCTTTCTGTGGGAAAGCTATTGCTGGAAACCCTGCCCTGAGCACAGACCATCCTGAGACAGCCTGAGCGGGCTCCCCTGGCACCCAAAATAGTCCTGCCACCCTCTTGCTGTGGGGTAGGGCTGTGGGATACTTCTTGCTGGAAAAAACACAGCAGTAGTGCAGTAGCTGACAGAGTGGATTCACTTTGCTGGTCCACATCACTCACCTTGCATGAACAGTATCTCAGGCATGGAATTTCCTCTCTGTGGGGACCTGATCTGTCATTGCAGGTCACAGGTGACCTTCGGACCAGCCTGGGAGTCCTGGCATTGTGATGCTCACTGAATTATTTCTGTGCCTGGTAAGGAGTGCAATGCAAAGGAGCCAAGTCTGGCGTAGCTCTCACAGGCAGAGTGTGCTGATTAGCATGTAATTCGATTTGTTAGGCACTACAGTAAACAGCATTAAATACAAAATGCAGTGATTGCTCCTGATAGCACCCTTTGAGCGCTGCCTGGGGCCTGGGGCTGTGGCTGGAGCTGTGCTGGGGCTCTTCAGGAGGCACCAGCAGGGCTGGCAGTAATCCTTTCTTGAGCAGAGACAAAGAAGAAGAATAAGACAAATACTGCAATTTTAAAAGGGTTTGGGTAGCTGTATCTACAGAGCACAGCTCACACGTTTCTCCTGCTATCCGTGTTCCTTGCCCATTCCTCAGTGGCACATCAGGGACCAGCCCTGCTGTAGGTTCCTCAGCCAGGAGAGGTGGTGCAGTAATCTCATTTTCTCCACCAGTATTGTGTTTTCCTTCAGTAAATGTCATGTCCATGTGTTTTTCATCGTGGCTTTGGTAGAGAAAGTCCCTTATCTTTATCCTTGTGCCACGGTTGGACCGTGGGTTGGAGGAGCCATCCTGGCATCCTGGAGCTGAACAGACTTCTCTCCTGGCTCCGGCTTAAGAACAGACTTGCTTTTGGTCTCATGCTGGCACACTTAGTGAACTCTTTGTTTGCTGTAGCTGAGGGACTGCCTCCTTCAAACCTCACACTTAGAAGCACAAAATTAATGTGCTGCATCATTTTAGAGCAAGAGCAAGGGAAGTCTTTCTGCAGAAGTGCCCCACTGATGCCATGCAGTGATGAGTCCTGTTTCCCCCTCAAAGTCAGCTCAAGCCCACTGTCATCAGTGGTGGCTGTTTTTGGGACAGGCTCCCCTCATGAGGTGTTGAATTCAGCCAGACTATGCATTGGAAAAGCACGTGCAAGGAAAGGACAGACATCCTGGTTGTGCTCATCCCCACCAAAATAGCAATAAATTACGAGTATGAAAACTCTCATTTCCTCTTGTTCTGTGGGGGTGAGCACAGGAGGAGCTGCACAGAAAGATGGCATTTGGTGAAAGACCTGGCACGATCAGGGGTATGTTGGAAGGTGTCAGGAAGAATTAAATGAAGGGTGAGTGCTCTGGCGTGGGGACACCACACAGGCAGCTCTGCAGAGCTCCTGCCTGTGCCTCTGATACAGGCAGGCACCTGCCCCACTGTCTGTGGGATGTTTTCCTAAGGAATCCCATTAGGAAATTAGGGTTTTTTAACAACTTTGATAGCGTTGCTTTTTTCTGTGACACAGAATGGGCAGGTGTCTGAGTGAACTTAAACTTCATACATTCTGTGTTCTTGATAGAAATTTCACAACTTCTGTGCTACACACACTGTCCAGCATTGTGGAAAGGCCCATCATTTCTCTTCAAAGCACTTAGTTACCTCTTATTCCTAAAAGAGTTTTAAAAGTCTTGGAAAACATTTGCTAACTTATCAAGGATGTTTTCTGCTTCTACACTTGATTAAATGAGTAAATGCCTTATTTTTGGTGTCATATCAAAAAGACACAAAAATTAATTTTAGCCATAGCAAAAATTAAATCATCTCTCTGTTTTCAAAACCAAGCACATCAGTGGGGACTGAATCGGGGCACTTAAAAGCACAGAGCTAAAGGTTTCACAGACATGGCTGCCCCAAACCCCAGTCGTCAGACAGCAAAGGAAAACAAGTAGCATCATTTCCATTCTTTGGGAGAAATCAGAGGAAATGAAGTTTCCTTGTGTGTGGGACTGTGCTAGTGAGAGGTTGGCTTGGCTTTGCTGCCTGGTGACAGTGCACAGCATTTATTATTGATACCCCTAAGAGCTGGCCGAGGTTCTGCTCCTTTCAGGAGCACCAAGCACAGCCATTTGCAGAGCTGCTGGGTGGGCTCTTGCCCTGCTCCCACGGTGATGGGGCTGCTGTCAGCCAGGTTTCCTGGTCACCTTTCACAGGCACAGCCCCAAAGGAGATGTTCTGTGGCCACTGATACCCACAGCATTGCTGTGTTTGCCTGCATGGCTGAACCCATCCCTTGCTGTGCGGGGTGCCAGGATCCCTGGCTGTCCTGCTGGAGCTTCACAGTCGATTTGAGCTCATCTAACCATGAGCTGCTGTCAAAAGGAGGGGCAAGTCCCACTGCCCAGACCCAGCCCTTTGCAAGTGTGGCCTTAGCATCCGGTTTTAGACTAAAATACTGTTCTGAGAAAGTAAAGGTCCCTCCGGGACAAATTTCACATTTGCTTCTAGTTGTAACAGCATTGAAATGAGAGATGCAACATGGCAAAGAGCAATTTAAAACCAAAAGAGGAGTATCTTCTTGAATGCATCTGCTGTTTATTTTAAAAAGCAACATGCAGTATGCCAGCTGATGTGCTTTTAGTTACCTGATGTTTCCTGGAGCTCTGGAGGACTTAAAGCATCCAAGAGCTGCGTTTGGATGCAAGTCCAGCGGGAAACCCTGCGAGCACCGGCATTGATCAGATGAGGGAGTACATGTCTAGAGCTGATGGTTTGAAATGTTACTCCAATAGGTCTCATAGATTCCCATCCCAGAGGGTGAACAAATCAATCCGGTGCCATCGATTCGCAGCTGGCTGTGATTGGTGAGCACGGAGCATGAGCTGCTGCCTGGCAGCCTCTGCTGAGCCTTGACAGTAAATGATCTTTGAGCACAGACCAACCATGATGGCTTTGCGTTTGGCTGGGAACCTGTCTGTGAGTGCCACAAGGTACCCTGACATGACCAACAAGACAAAAAGATAATGATGGTGAAAATAGAAAAAGAGCCAAATATCAAGGTGATTGTAAGAGATTTGGGGAGAGAAAGGTGAGGAGATACACAAGTTAACAGAGCTAAAGAGATACTGTGAAAAGAGCAGGAGAATGGGAGGGGGTTCAGAGTAGGGTAGAAAGCCAGAGAGAGGTGTGTGGAAAATGAGACCTGTGAAGAAAGGCCAACAGGAGCAAGTCTGCTCTGCCTAAAGAAAACATACACAAGGGAGACAAACACCTGCAAATACACAGGGGGGACATACAAAGCAGTCAGCAATCAATTTTCAAATAACAGACCTGATCTTTAAGTAAACTAATAAAAGGAAATGAGGGTAGAATAAATACCTGATTTACCATCCCATCTTTTTTCCTGCAGCAGCAACACAACTCTATTTTCTTCTCTGAGTTTCTCCTCTCCGCCTCCTGAATCATAAAGTCAGGGCAGCACCTTTACAGCTGAGTCTCTCTTGTGCTACAAGAGGTGTTATTGAGCTGCCAGCCTCCTTGCCCTGCTGCTGTTTCAGACAGATGCTGCTCAAGGGCTTAGCAAACCCTGCTTGAAATGGTCCAGAGATCAAGGTGCAGGACTATTTTGAGACAGCAGAAAGCAGGCAGAGGACTTTGTCAGGACAGGACAATATTTCACTGAAAAGTGACAGGGCCTCTGTCTGTTTCTTTGGGACCAGAAATTTGTCCTTGTCTTATGCAGCAGATTTCTGGAGTCCTACAGAAAGACAGTTCTGAACTTGCTTCAATATAACCATGAGGCTCCATTTTGTTGTAAGGTGAGACCCACCAACCCCAAGGATAATGGAGGCTGGGGACGTACTGGCTATTTCCTGAGCGAACAAATACTTCATCCCTTTCAGTTTGCAGTTCATGCCTCCTTCCACTTTGCCTCTGAAACTTCTCTTCCCCCAGCTAGTCTATAAGCCTTTGCTCTCTGTGTGCCCTGCAAACCCTCCTACTGCCTTCACCAGGCACCTCAGGAGAGGCAAAGCAAACAGGAGGAAGGCCAACCAACCCACCCTTATCAGGAAATAACATCTAAACCTTGACTAAAACACTCGCTTTCTGTAGAGTAAGTGCTGTAACAATTAGCTTTACCAGGCAGCCAGGCCAGCCCAGGTCTCTCCAGAAATGCAGAAGCTGGGAAGGAGGGAGTCATTTCTCCACACTACCTGCATAAAGACTAAGAGAGCTGATTCTTCTTTCTGGATGTTAAGAAAAGTAGGGCTGTCACTGTAATGAATCCCACCCAAGTCTGCTGGGTGGGAGCCAGGGAGCTGTGCCCACCTGGGCATAAACCCAGGTACTTGGGGCAGGTGAGTCTCACAGCAAATGGTTTCTCTCCTGAAGGAGAAGTCACGTAATGTGATATTTATAGTAGCTGATGCCAGTTTTAAGCAGGACTCTTTCCAAATGCAGATGAAGTCCCTTGGACCAGGTTAGAATTAGACCTGAGCTCTCTGTCTGTTTGCATGGCTGAAATGGCACAGGAATAATTCCCACTGTGACTGCTGGTGTGTGAGTTCTACATCTGACCACAGCAGAGCCAGGTTCTCATCTGGGGTGACTTGCCTTTTGTGCAGGATGAGGTGTATAAATTTAAGATGCAAAGCTGTGTGTGCTTTTGCTCTCGTGATGTGTCAGGGCACAGCTCACCACTTACACCGAGTGCCATCCTCTGAGCAAAGCCATCCTGTGCTGCTGGCATTGCTCCAGGCTGGGAGCTTCCATGAGATGCAACTTGCAGCAGAGGGAGAAGCAGAAAGTAGGACCTGGGGCTTTCTTTCCTGGGAATAGAGGCATTTCCTTGTTTCAGAAGGGATTATGAACATTTAGAGGTAAGAGACTTGGGTTGATTTCTTAAAATCCCAGGGAGGTCAGATAAGTGCTCCCCTCAGATAGATCTCAATGTGTGGAGTAAAGTTCATGCAGGTATTTGGCTAATGCCATCCACTAGAATTCCCTATATGAAGCAGAGAGAACAGCTGTGGGTTGAAACAGAGCATAAAGATGTGATTTTTTTTTCCCTTTCTTTCCTGTTTCCTTATGACTCCTCCAGATTTTTCCACCATGTTCGGGAAAAAGAAGAAAAGACTTGAAATTTCTGGGCCCTCCAACTTCGAGCACCGGGTCCACACTGGCTTTGACCACCGGGAGCAGAAGTTCACGGGGCTGCCCCAGCAGTGGCACAGTTTGCTGGCGGACACGGCCAACCGGCCCAAGCCCATGGTGGATCCGTCATGCATCACTCCCATCCAGCTGGCGCCTATGAAGGTACCGTGCAGAGCCCCTTGCAGCTCCTCAACCTGCCTTTAATTGCTTGTAACCTTAATGAAGCAATGCCAGGGGTGTGTTGGTATTGCACAGTGGCTGTTCCGGGGGGCAGACACAGCTGGGGAGTGTGTGAGTACAGAGAGCGCTGCAAATACAAACATCTAACAGTAGAGCTGCAAGGAAAGAAAGAATTATATATAAAGCTTGTGTGAGTGTCCCAGAAGCGTGTGAGTCATGGGTCTTGCAGGGGCCAAGCCTTCACACTCCTGGGCTGCAGAAGAAAAAGCCACAAGTCCCAGTGGAGGCCCAAAATGATGCTCTCTGCAGCATAAAGCTCCTTGATAATTAATTTAAGAACAGTGCTTTAGGCAAAGGCAGTTTGGAGAAGGGGAAAGAGGGAAAAGTACACCAATGGAGAAAAATTAAATTGCTTGTTCAGCTGGGCAGGGAGCTCTGGGAGGGATCTCATTGCCACCTGCTGCTGCCTGAAGGGAGTAACACATGGGGAGGAAGCTGCACTCACTGGGGGGTAAACTCAGGGGAAACAGCCCCAGGGTGTGGTTTGGGAGGTTCAGGCTGGACAGCTGGGAAGAAAATTTGGCTCAGAGGGTAGAGCAGCACTGGACAGGAAGCCATTGTGGTTCTGGGGTCCCCGTCCAGAGGCTCAGGATTCTGGTAGTCAGATTTGCCCTCATTAACAGTGTTTCTAGGGTTGCACATCCTGACAGCAGGTGGATCCCACCTGTGTTGTGCTGCTGGCCTGGACCCTGCCAGCCATGTCCATTTCCCTGTCGTGCAGCTGCAAAATAAATTCCTTTTCATGTGAATTTTTCTGCAGCAAGGGAAAATCAGATAATCCTGAGAGCGTGGACCCCGTAGCTATATTTGATAAGTGCTCTTTGCTAAATTTACATTTGCTGCTTACTCCTGAAGGGCACTCATCACTTGCTGATCAGGACTGGCTGGGTGGTGCTTCAGGACAAGGCCCTTGATATTTTGCTATAATAAAATATTGTACTGTATAATAGAGGCCCAGATTAATGAAGAAAAAAATAGGCAAATTTGTCTGTTAGGGGAGGAGAGCAACTTTGTTCCACAGCCCTTCTTAACACCAAAAATACCTCTGGATGTTTTAAAATGGGAGGAAAAAAAAGGATGTGTTTATTATCTTGTAGAACTACCATCTCTTTTCTGCAGGTTTGGAATCATGAAATCCATAAACTTAATTTTTAAAATTTACAGCTTTCTCAGCACTGTAAGGCCATATGACTCGGGGTCACAGCCTGCAAATGGACATGGGCAGAGCTCCCCAAAGGGGCAATTGCCACATTTTGAAGTGGAGAAAATAACTGTCTTTCCAAGAAATTTTTCAGTTCTTGTTTTTCTGTGTGTGTATCAGGGGTCTGGGTGTGTGCACATACCAGGGAGGCACTTACAAACTAAACCATCCCTTGCCAGTAAAGGGCTGGGGCCAGGAGCCAAAATGCAGATCCCAATCCAAGCTCATTCTCCCACTGTAACCTTGGGCTGTGGTGATCCTGGAGGCATCCATACATCCTCCAAGCTCCTCCCTCCTGTGCCTGGCAGGGACAGGATTCCTGCAGCCTGGAGCCCCTCGCAGCAGTGGCTGTGGGGCTGAGCACAGAGAGACCCTCAGGAAGGGCTTTCTGTGGAGGTGGAGGGTGTGGATTTGGAAGCAGATTACCCAGACTGCAGTTCATTGCCTGCCACTGCTCCAAAGGTACAGTTACATCAGGAAATGAGGTTAAGGCTGAAGGATTCAAGAAATTGTGCCCTCACCTTCCAGTTTCTTTCCCTTTTAGAGTCTCAACTGCAGCTTGTTGAAATGGGCCTCGATAACGTGCCAGAAAACACAGCTTAGTTTTAATAGCAACTAAGAGGCATTGACTATCATTGAGAATTTGCTTTAACTCTATTGCAAGATATCATTTTACTGTATATTTGTTAATAATTGATGTGCCTTATTTTGATATAGCATAACTTACAGAGGGACACTGTCTTGTGGCCACTTTAAAGCAAATACTATTTAATATTCCTAAACTAGTTCAGCATAACCATTTAATTTAGACAATTTTTAAATATGTGCACATGCACCAGTACCTTTAGTGTTGCAAGGACACTGAGGATTTCATAACTTCACTGAGAACTGAAGACTTAAAATGCACTTACAGTTCATGGAGATACAAACCAAAGGTCCTGAGGTCTCAGTATTGGTTACAACTTTCTCCTTTTCTGCCCAGCACTTCATAGTTCATTAATGTACTTGTGAATGCACTGATGTGTGGCAGGAGAAGATTCATAATTGTTCCCTGAGTCACAGTATTAGGTCAGG
Source organism: Hafferia zeledoni (assembly GCA_035583235.1). Classification (NCBI taxonomy): domain Eukaryota; kingdom Metazoa; phylum Chordata; class Aves; order Passeriformes; family Thamnophilidae; genus Hafferia; species Hafferia zeledoni. The sequence goes on from JAWWEV010000115.1 coordinate 736,955, forward strand.
CTGAGGCTTTTGGCCAGAGTTGGTTCGTGCTGCGGTTTCAGGTCATACAGCAACTCTGTAACTCTGCTCTCATGTGCTCCTGAATTTATTCTCTGTTTAATTCCTTCAGTGTTGACTGCCCGTGTGGTGTGAGGCAGAAGTGTTCCTATAGGTGCTCCTTCATGGCTGGAGAGCAGCAGAGATGATAGAGCCAGACTTCGAGAGCACACTTTCTTGGTTTTGAGACACAGCTGGTGTTTGCTTGCTTTGGGCTTCACCCTGAGCTGAAGCAGAGGAAGGGAAAGACTCATATTTTTGACTTTTGTAGGTTTTGCAGCTTTCCCAGATCTCAGTATTTGCTTGTTTGTCAGCCCACAAAGCAGAGAGGGTCTGATACGTGGTGTATCCCTTTGGGTAAAACCAATAAAGGATAAATACTCTCCCTGCTCCATCTGTATTCCAAGGCAGCAGCAGCACTGATGAAGAGGCAGCACCCCTGGGCTCTCACATATCCTGGGGGATGTCTGCCCTGCCTCTGCATTCCCTGGGATGAAAGGCTTGTGAGTGCTTTGGCACCGGGTGGCAGCGGCTTGTCATGGTAATATCAGCCTTTGAATCCAAACCTGAGCTGACTGTACAAATTCATTCATTTCAAATGCAAGGAGAGACAATAATGGGATTCCCCTTCTCAGTGTGGGTGACCCAGATACCAGCAGAGGATTGTGTGTTTCAGATGCTACCACAAGTCAGTAAAACGCCACAGAATTTTCATGAAAAGTAGAAAGCAGTGGTGATCTTGATAGGTTTGTGGTATGGAGGCACGGAGTGAAAAGAGGCTTTTTCACTGCAAACATCTCTACATGAAAAATGTGAACTGCCTGTGTCTGCCTGTACTTAAAACAGACTTCATGAAGTCTGAGATCACTCATGCCAGGCCTCTCTGTCTTCTTGCTTTGGTACTTTGTAGTTGTTCCATGTGTACCTGGAGCTTGTGGTTTGTATGTTTATTCTTAGCACACAAGATGCTTGTCTTGTCATCACCCTTGTGCTGCTCAGGAGCTTCAGTTCGCTGCCACCTTTTAATCTTTTGAAAGCTTCAGAGTCAGTAACTAAGCAAATGCATCTCCACTCCATTCAAAATATTAGGAAAACAAACACCAGAACCCTTATTTTGGGGATTTTTGTCAAAAGACCTTATTATTGTGTTTGTAAAGATGCTCTGTTCAGGCTCTTGAATGCCTGCTGCTGTCAGTGGGAGCAGGATGGTGCTGAAGACTTGTTAAATCCCTTCTCATCTTCCCCAGTGCAGGAACAACTGAGCGTCCTTGCTTCTGTCAAGTTCCTGTGGGAGAAGAAAGCCATTTGTTCATGAAAAACACCATGGTGGGGTTATTCTTTAGTTGTCTGTGCTGGTACATGTGTGGAGCCTCCATCACTTTGCTTTTGTTGGTGCTGTGGGTAGTTTCAGCCATCCACACACTGAGCAGGAGCAGATGAGAGTCCCTGACGTGACGGTGACAGCCATGAGTTTGTCCTGCAGTAAGAAGGGAGGTGGCTCTCAGTGTTTGTGTGTCAAAGTACACAGAGGCAGCAGAAGACTGAATCCTTCCTGCTGGGACCTCTGCACGTAGTTTTCCCCTGAGCACATTGCAGCAAATCCAGCCATGTTCATATTCTTCCCTCAGAACCACAGACAGGTGTAAGAAGAAGAGGCTGTCGGTGTCCCGTGGTACCTGCCGTGCACTGAGATGAGCATCAGCACAGCTTGGTGATGCAGAGGGGTCACTGCTCAGCAAAGGCAGAGCGAGATCCTCAGCTTGACATCGATGCTGTATTGTCAGGAAAATGGCAGAAGCCTCTTTGTGCCCTGTGGGTTGAGCTGCTTTAAAAGTAGGGGAAACATTGTCTTTTCTGTTACTTGACTGAAATGCCCCAGGTCTGAGCTGCGATGCCCAACTGGAGATGCACATTGACTGTGCCATTAACCCCTGGCAGTTCAGTCACCTGGTGTTCTGCAAAGAATTTCTGTAGGGGACAGACCACAGGGTTGCCAGCTTTTCTCCCAGTCTTTCATCCTCATGTTCCAGTGGTCTAATCTGTAATTTTTGTCTTTACTGGTTTTAGCTTTTCTCACTTCTGCCTCTTATACCATGACTCCCATCACAGTGACTCAACTGTAATTTTAAAACTTTTCTGCGTTTCTACTGATACATTTCAGCCTCTCTACTACACAGGGAGAAAACAATCAGAAAATGGGTTACCGATTGTGGCCCTTTCAATAGCTCTGGCATGAAAATCAAAGCTTCTGTTTACTGTGTATGATGACAGAAGAAAAACAAGGTATTTCTCTTCCCCATCCTATTTGATCTTATAAATATTTCCAACAGTGAAATTCAAGTCCCGTTTAGGGTGCATTTTTTTTCCTGCATTGGCATGCTTTCCTTACTTAGATGGAGGTCACTGCACAGTGATGCTGAGTGGTCAAATACCTCAGAGGAGATGAGCCAGGGTCCCTGTCTGAGCCTGGGCAGTTACAAATTAGATTTCAGTAGATAACTGCTCCAGTCCTCTCCTCCCATGTGGAATTGCACAGGGGAAACGCCTGACCAGGAATTGAGGGATTTAAAAATAAAGAACCATTCAAAGGCTTTGCCTGCTGTTTGTGGGCAGGTGGACAGGTCAGTGGTTGTCCTCACCTCTCTTCCTTGTCCACCCAAGTTTTTACTTCTCCTTCTTGGTAAATCCTTGCTTTTACTTATTCCTCCTATTCCTGCCTCTGTAGGTGGATCAGGCTGAAGTCCTGGCTTGAGGGAGGTTGACTCCCATCCCACCAGATGCTGTCGACCCACAGCACTGCTCAACAGGACAGGAACTGGAAGGCTGCTGACATCTCGTGGGCCTTCCTTGTAATCACATAATGAAAAGTCATGCTTATTAACTCCCATTTCCTAATTACACACTCTGCAGTTGCCTGTTGTGCCTGCTGCATGTTCAGCTGGGAGAAGGTGGAGGATGTGTCTCCAAAAAGGGCCAACACCTTGCAGTGCAGGACATTCCAGGTGGAAGGAGAATGTTTTGCTACCAAGTGTGATTGAGCAGCAGGGCAGTGGCCTGGAGGAACTGTGGGATCTCAGCATTTGGAAAGCAGAGGACAAATTTGATGGACAGTGCCCTTAGCAGCCTGACTGGAATTTGATGTTAGCTCTGAGCAGGAGGGTGGACTGGAGGCAGAAATCCCTTCCAGCCAAAGTTGTTCTGTGACTATCTTCATCTACAAGTGCTTATGGTCAGATCTGCAGTTGTCCTGCAAGGCAGCCCCACTTCCAGTTTATTTTGATTGCTGAACAGGAATGCCTTTGGTGCTGCACGGTGCCAGAAGAAACTGCTGCAACATATTTAAGTGGAAGCTTTTCTTTCAAAGGGGTGATGCTTCACTCTTGAGGGCTTTTTGGTTACTGCATTTGCAAGTGATGATACTGCTTCAGGTAATCTGTGTACTCCCCATACAGCTATAATACAAATATGCCACCTAGTGTCCATGGACGTGTCTGACTGTGACAGTCCCTTAGTGGGAGAAGAGCCAAGGTGCCAATTTCCTGTCGTCTTACAGGAAATCTGTCACTGTACAAGTAAAAGTCAGCTGCAGTAGGAATCAGTGCAAGAAGTACAGAGCTCAGAGGCTTTTTAGAATTGGTTGGTCAGGCAGTCAGAGATTGTTGTAGTGACTGTCTATTCCATTCCATTCTGTTCCATTCCATTCTAAAGGAAATTTCTCTTCCCATGGTGCTTTAACTAATACATTCTTAGATCTTCTTTATAGTTTTGAGTTTGTGGCTTTCTGAACAGCACAGTTCCTGATCAGCTTGTGAGCAGCAGCTCCTTCATTTTCACATCATTGCATTTCATCCAGCCTGACTTGCACGTTGTTTTTCCAGAGCCTCATTTGGAGAAGAAAAACCAGCATTGTTACAATTTCAGATTGACTCAAAACACAGAGGATGTTCCTCAGTTCTTCAGTTCAACTAATGAACCAGAAAATCAATTATTCACATAACTTTTCTGACCAAGATTCTTGTCCTTCCTGACACCCCCAGGTTCAGCAGGTACACATGAGGTCTGGCTGCAGCTGCACTGTAGACTCCAGCCCCAGGGTTTACAAGCCAGGCCTGGCCATCTTAGAGAAACACTGAGGCTGCCAGTAAAAAAACGTCTCCCAGCACACAGAGTAAACACTGGAGGAATCTTGCAAGGGCAAGCTTTAGTTCTGTTTTTGAGAGCTTACATAGGTGAGCAGAACTTCACAGTACACTAAATAAAGATTGAAAATCGATGTAGAGTTCACAGTTTCCATCTGCTGAGGCAGACCAGTACTGCTTTAGAGCTCAAAAACCACGTTAACCTGTAGGTCTACATGTAAAAGGGGCAAACTCTCAGTGTCAGCTTTTCAGAAATTGAATCTGGTCTCCTCTGGGAGTATGAGATTGGGAATACTCTCCAGGTAGCACTGTATAACCTGAAATGAGCCAGGAATTAGATCCTGGGCAAGGACACTCGTAAGCAGGTTCTTTTTTTAACATGGAAGTTAGTCCCTGAAGACAAATCTGTAGGACAGTGTTCCAGTAACTCCTATCACTGGCTTTCCTGTCCTGAAAAATGAGCCATACTCCCAGTCTGCTGCCTGGAGGTGGAGGGCTCCATCACTGCTCATGTGGCTGCTGGTGGTGGTGGTGGCTCCTTTTCATTTGTTTAGCCAAGCTTCTTGCCTGCAGAGCCTTCCCTGCACTGACCACGCTCTCTCGGGCCCCTGAAGGGCCGGGCAGCTGGAGGTGATCCTTCAGGGGGGCAGTACAGTCCTTCTGGTTCCTGTTCCATGGCAATGGTCCCAGGGCAAAGCATGAAAAATAAGCAGTGAGGTGGAAGCAGTCAATGCTTTCTCCAGTAAACGTTTGGACAGGCTGAAGGTGTTTCCCCAACGTTCAGTCTGACAGTCAGCGAGGTCTCGCCTGGCTCAGCTGAGAAAGCCGGTGCAGTAAAACACTTCGGGAGATTCCTTGTTGCCATGGACTGGCTGAACCTCCAGTGGTGCTGCTGAAGTCCCTCAGCTAGAAAGTTGTGTTGGTCTTAGAAAATTCCCTGCTCGTTTCGGTGGCTGGCCCTGGGAAACACTAGGTGGCAGCAGGAAATCTCTTTCCAGTTCATAGCCGTGCATGTGAAGAGCAGACCCAGACACCTGCAGCAATGAGAAATCCACCTGGGCATCCTGATGGCTTTTGTTCAAGGCTTCAGCCTACTTAGTAACAGGTCTGGGGAGGGGATTTCCGTATAAAATTGGCCCTGCAGTGTCTGCACTCCAGCACTGGGCCAGTGTTTGCTGCTTCCATTTCCATTTAACCATACAAAGACAATAATCATTCAGTAACTGCACATTCTGCACATATCAATGACATGTTTGACCTTAGGTCTGCTAATGAGCTTGGTTTGATCCGCTGTAGTCCAGAACAGAAACTGTCGTGGTTAGAGTCCCATTAAATTATGTTCCATATAATAGAAATAGAAATAGGTGGTCTTTAAGGTCCTTTCCAACCCAAACTATTCTGTGATTTTATGATTATAGCCAAACAGCCACGTTTATTCAAGCCCAGCAGAGTTTAGTTCAATAAGGGTCATAGAATCAGAGAGGAAAAAATGTTGTCAAGCAGCTCACTTACCTGGGGAGCCAAAGCTCCAGGTATAAATGTGTTTTTCTCTGTCTCCTCCTCTGACATGATTAGATCTGGGATTTGGTGGCTCTGTAGGAATTTCAAAGAGCTTTGCTGCTCTTTCTTTCTTGTCTTCCCCTTCACACAGGATCCAATTACACCAGACAAGTGCTGTGTATTACCAGGGAACAACACTGACTTACCTGCAGAGACTTTTAAATGCCTTTTATGTTGTCTGTGGGATGAACTGTGTGGGCCAGAAAAAAAAGAAAAGGGCATTTCAGATACAGATCTTTGGAGAGAGGGAAGCGAATGAAAGAGAAGTATTTAGGATGAGCATTTCTACTTTGTAATTGCCAAGATCCAACAGGCTTTAGTTATCTTCAGGCTCACATAGTTAGAAGAATAGCAAGAGATTGTGAATTGTACTGAATTTTACAGTTTTGTAGTCTGAACAGAATGGTAATTGGTACCTACATCCTAGTTTGCATTTAATAATTCTCACTGGGCACAGTGCAAGTGAAGATCCTTATTGCCAAGGTTTATGCTTCCATATGAAGTAACACTTTCCAGAAGCATTGGGATTTATGGGCACAGAAGTCTGGTTTAAACACACCAGCGTTTATGAACTCCCCTGGAAAACACTCTGGGGCAGGAGATGAGTGATTCCCATCCCACACCCCAGGCCAGGGGGAGCAGCCCCGTTTCTCCCTTGGCAGCAGTGGCTGCACTGCCCTTCTGCTGCTCCTCGACTGACTCTCGTGCTCTCTGGGGGCTGGAGGAAGGGGAGGGAGCTGCACTTTGTCAGGCACATTAATTCATTAGGCGTGTCAGCCCCAATCTGCCGCCGAGGACAGAGTGCACTTGGTGGCGACGCAGCCCAGCAAATCGAATCAAATCAAGATTACCCGAGAAATGTTTGAGCAGTTTCTCCTAAATGAGATGTTGTGGTGCTGTGCTGGGCATCACCCCTGCGAGCTGCTCTGCTGCAGAGCATCCTCTGAAATCTGCCTCGGTTTGTTCCCATCAAGAAAGTGTTTGATTTGCACTTCTCCTTTACCAGAGTGAGTAATTAAAATGTCAGCTTAGGAAGTTCCTCATATCTCCTCTCATCTGCCTTGTAAATTTGACCCTATCCATTAGATTTCTGCATAGGGGCACCTTTTTGCTCTATGGCCACGTTTACAGGTGTTTTTATTTTGCTGATACAAATTCCTGAATTCCCTGAAATCAAGGAGTGAGCTTTCAGGAAAGGATGAAGGAGTCCAGAGAGCCATTAGTCAGATGAAAAAGCACCCCTGACATGTGTGGCCAGGAATGCCCAGTTTTAGTGTATTAGGAAGTACCTTGAAACTTTCCCACTGTTTTGAGGCCATGGGGCTGAGGCATTTTTGGCACATCACTGACTGCAGGGTGATTTCTCTCGCTGTACCTTGACAATATGAGCAGCTCCCCACACTCATCCTGTCCTTCCTCAGTGTGTTAATCCCAGATGTGCAGGGCTGTGATTGCAGGAGTGTCTCAGCCCTGGGCAGGGCTTTGCTGGCTCGTGGGTGACAAGCCCGTTGCTCTGTGAAGCACCAGCTGTGTGGCCCTGGGGACTCAGGCACTCACTGGCTTCTTCTTCCACTCACTGCCTCTGCCTGATGATTTATGGAGTGGGAAGGTAATTCACAACCCTCTGCCACGGCTTGCAGAGCAAGGAGCTCCTCAAGCTGCCCTGTGCACTCTGCAGCAGAAATGTTGGCTTTATCTGAGAGCATCTGCCGTATATAAAGCTTCCTTCGCTGTGGCGAATCACAGCCAAAAGTAATACAGTTTAAATTGTTTTTTCTAAATTAACAGACTGTCAAAATCCTCATTTCAATTAAAAGCAGGGAGATGACCCTGACTGCAGTGGAACGACCCTCTGCCCTCCTAAGCAAGTGCCCCACTGCCAGAGCTGTCAGATGAAGGCAATTACTTCTCTCGGCATAAAATTTTATCACACTGGAATTGACTTAAATATTTCAGAAAGCTCAATCAAACTGCAGCCAGAAATCTTTCACTGAGAAAAAAGCACCGGGATCATTAATTGGGTTAATGCTCCATCAACCTTGCATTTGTTAATGGGTATGTTTGGGGCATGAGGGGAACCTCATCCAGGGAAATGTCATCTGAGCCACAAAGACAGTTTATGCTGCAGTGCCACTTCATGAACTGCAGACTGTCCCTCTCTTCAGGCTCTTTTAATTGGTGCTGTTGGCTGAGAGCAAACTGCATTCTCCATGTTGGCAGGGAGTGCCTGTACTCTGTAACATGGATCTTTGCAGTAAATGCACGGATGAGCCAGACTGGAAAGATGGGGCACTGGTTTTTACACCACCCACTCTGAGGTGGGGCTCCTCTCCCTATGAAAATCCCACACTGATGCCATTCTGACCCTTGGAATACAATCTGTGATAGTGTCATGGACCTTCGTTGTAGAAAAACCTTTTCTTTAAGGTATATCAGCTGTGGGAAGGCTCAGATGATGTTGTGCCCCACCAGTTCCCAGCGCTGATCACATAGAGATGTAAAATCCTGACTCTGTGCCATAGAAACAGTGTCAGCGGATGCCTCAGCACCATGTGGGAGACCCACAGCAATGGGTTATCAAACTTGAAGTATTTGGGGAGGTGGTGGTTAAATATTTGTTTAATTCCTGCGATCTCTGGTGCCTTTGTGGAGAAAAGTGGGGATTTGTTTTCCTCACACCACCTCCACATAAAAACCCGGAAAATAACAGTCTAGGCTGCAAATATTAGGTGTAAGGACAACTGGCTGATACCACATGAAGATTGATGCCAGTTGTGCCTGCAGAGAATTCTGCATCCCTTTGGGCTCTCCCCAGCCCCCTGTGTGTTCCGCTTGCTGTCTCACGTCCCTGCAGTTTCTCTGGGGCAGAGCTGGCACCAAGCTCAGAGCTATGGGCAGCACCGTCAGTTCACACCTCATTTAAAATGCATTTCTGCCACGCATTTGCCTTAGAAAGTGGTGATGCCAGAACTGAAAGAGGCACCAGGATTGCCACCAGCCCTTGGTACCTGTCCTGCTCCCTGCATGGTGGTGGGGATGAAGAGCTGTAGTGCAGGAGGTGTCATTCCCACATCGGTCCCTTGGTGCGTTAGGAATTTGGGCACAAACCAGTTCCTGAGCCCAGATCTCTGAGGTACCAGTTAGAGACACTGGAGCTCCAGTGCATTGTATTAACTGCCCCGAATCCTGTCATTTGTATTTGGATATAAACTGAAGTCACACAGCCCTGCCTGTGACAGGCTTTGGTCCTGGAACTGTGACATGTCACGAGCTTCCACTCTGCTCCTGTCTTTGTCTTACAAGACCAAAAAACAGAGTTGTGTTTCTTGGAGGGAAGGATTTTTCTCATCTTCCCCAAATGTCCCCAGCTTTGCTTTGCTGGTTTTTAGCACAGTTGGAAGGCTCGGAGGTGCTGCTGCTGCAGTTTCTCCCGTGACCGCCGGGCAATGCTGAGCAGTGTGGAAACAGCTCTGGCTCGGGAGATCCTTTAGAATTTGCTTTGCAACTTCCTTGGGGGAAAAATGGTGATTCCACAGAGGCATTAGCAAATGACATGGCTTTGGAAGGGGGAGGATAAGGTACCTGGTCCTGCTGGTGTTCATCAGCAGGACAGGCCACAGGCCTCCCAGGTCACTGATCTTTTTCTTTTCTTGACAAAAAATGTTGATTTGACAAAATAGGAAACTTTGACATTGATGAACGGATTTTATGTGGCCAAAAAACTACAGTCTTTGGTGTGATTTGCTGCAGCTTTTCACTTGTGCTGTGAAACCAGAGCCTTAGGAAAATGCAGCACTGTTAAGAGGGCAGTTAAAATTCATACAGTTACTGTTTTTGAGAAATTTCATCATGTGGGACATTTTGCTTTTTCATTCCATCTTTGGATAAAAGAAAATTTTGGAGGGTCCTATGACTTTGGTTTGCAGTATCTCCAGTCCTGTCCCCGTGTAGTGCTGTATAACTCATCAGTAATACATCCACCAATTTCCTCTTTCAAATTTGTTAAGTCACATTTCACTCTCATTTGTTGTATGTCTGAGAGATCTGTGTATATATATTACATTAAAAATTGCATGTATCAGGTATGTTTTAAGTAGGCCCAAAATAATTATTTTTGATGTTTTATATTCTCCAACAGCATTTCAAATGACATATAACAAGCATTTTTGTGTATTTAAAAAAATGGGGAAAAGTTACTAGAATGTAGGTATTTCAGTGGAATTTTAAAACTAAATGTTTTGTGAAAGTTGCTATATTTTAAAATGTCAGAAGAATTACCAGTGAATGTGATTATAATGAAACGTTGCTCTTGTTGTTATGGAAACCAACTTTTAAAACTGCTGTGCAGGGTGACAAATTACACAGTGCAGTTTTGGTGAGCCCTTTTTTCATAGTTCTCCGTTATTTTGCTTTTGAAGAATTTTAAACAGCTGGCACCAGCGTTAAGGATATTACAGTTCTCTCAAACCTTGAGCTGTACCTTTATTTTGATCCATCGTGTAATACACATTTTTCAGGCTGAGTAAATTTCGTTTGTACATCATCAGTGTAGACCATTGTTACCATCATCATCACCATCTACATCTTTCAATAATTAACATGTGGCCATGCCAGTGTTTTCCCAGCTTCTCTCCTGTTGATGGGGCAGGATCGTGGCTCACCTGCTCAGTCACTTCATGCCAAGGGGAGGGGACACCGTCTCTGTGGTGGGAAGGGCATGTTTGGTCCAGGGAGCAGAGCCCCAAACATCCTGGCCCAGCTGAGTCATTCAGCACCGTGCAATCTGCAGAATGCCTTCCCCAAGGAGGGAACTTTCTGGAATACCAGAAATGACTAATTTTTTAAAAATTATTTTTATATGGAGAATGAGAATTTACGGAATTGGGAAGAAATTCGTAACAGAAAATATATAAGCTGTGAGGCTTACAGGTGTAAACCAAGCTCTAAATTACAGGCTTCAGGAAGGAATGTTCTGACACACTTTCCTGTCTGTTGTGTATTCCTTGTGACTAACTCTGAGTAATGGCTGTTTTGTAGACAGGCTGTAGATCAGAACTGGAACAGATCCCATAGGCCACTGCTGGCGGGTGCAGAGTGATAAATGACATCTCATCCCATCCAGCACCATTTCTCACTGCATACCTGAGGAGTTTCTGTTGGAGAAGGCAGTTTCCAGAGTGATCTGTATGGCACAAGTGCCCTGAACTTCCCACTTAGGTTAATGTTTTGTATAACCATGGAGAAATGAGATGTTTGGTTGGTGCCATGTGTCTGTATCTGCTCATTGCCTGCCAGCTGAGGAGACAGCAGCCCAAATACAGCACTGACCTGCCCACTTTGTGTCATCTCCAGTCCTGTCTCAGGCTGAAACTTGGTGGACCCACAGCCAGAAGCTGGGTTGTGGTGTTCTATCTCTCTCCCCTTTTGTCCAAAAAACAGGACTCATGAGCTTTTCTTTTAACGTGGTCATTTATCTGATATCCAAGCTCGGCTCCTGCAGTGCAGTGCAGCATTGGCTGGGCCATTCTGCCGTGGGCGTGGGAAGCACAGCCTGCCATGATGCCATCAGGAGTTGGGGAGGGAAAGAGGGGTGGAGTTATAGGAATATTTCTCAGTCCTTTTTCATGAGTCTTCCTCATTTGGGTTCTATTAAGTGTTCAGTGGAGCACGGTGGGATCACAAGGATGGATCCAATGCCATCCTTTGGAAGGCAACTCAGAGCTTAGAACTTGTCCTCAAGTGAATGTTCAACGGAGAAAAGCCTTAAGCACAGTGGAACCACTGACTGAAAGCAGCTGTCCCAGGTCCCAGCTGTGCTCCCCAGGCCTTCAGCTGTCATCACTTTTCCTCCCTGGCAGTGTATTTACTTCTCCATGTACAGTCAGCCATTGAAAACGTAGGCAGGTCTTTATCTCTCCTCTCCTGATACCCTTTGAGCCTGGTCCTTGTGCCAGCCCTCAGGATGGCATCTCAGACCTAAAATTTAGCCTCACAAACACAGGAAAGGAGCCCACCTCCTGGGGAACCTGGGCTGCTGGAAAAACCAGGATTTGCTGGATGGTTGTGCCTGTCCCCAGGAGTTTTGAGGGACTGCAGCTATTTTGAGGTCACAGAATCACAGAGTGGGTCAGTTGGAAGGGACTGCAGTGGATCATCTCCCACCTCCCAGCTCCAGCAGGTCATCCCAGAGCACATGGGACAGGATTGTGTTCTTGGACATCTCCCGTGAGGGAAATTCCACACCCTCTCTGGGCAGCCTGTTCCATTGATGTGTCACCTGCACAGTAAACAAGTTCTTCCTCCTCTAAGTACTTTTTCTTCTGGTAAGAATAGATCAAATGCAGATCCCTGACACCTCTTACACCCTTGGCTGCAGCAGTAAAACTCTGTTACTTATAGGGAAAGCCAGAGTTTTCCTTCCAATGTGACGACAAGGATTAGTACTTTTCTCCAAGGCAGTGCCGTTCACATTTGCTTACACTGAGGAGTAAAACAACACAGCTTTGAATACTTTGAATGTCTTGCAACACAAGAAGATAAATTAGTAACACATCCATCACTTCGATTACTCTGACCATCTGTGCTTTATACACCTTTTCTTAAGGAAAAAAAATTGATTTTCAGCTATGCATAGGCTGTGCTTTTGGTTTATGTACAATGCAGATGAGGGGAGAAGCCAGCTAGAGGCAAAATCAGAGTTTAGATTGGCTGTTTATAAGGGCGACCTTTCCTTAAAACACCTTTTTTTTTCCCTCCTGCACATCACAGAGATTTAAAATCCTCATTGACTTCTGAAAACACAGCTCTGGGAGGACAAAGGGTAATATATTCTTAACGAGTACCTAAAGTATAGTAGTTTTAAAGACAATAAATGCAAGGTCACATTAGGGCAAAACAGTTAATTACCCACTTCATTATTGTCAAGGTTAATACAGTATTTGAGTGCAGAAGCTGTTTTTCATCTCCTTTTGGGAACAAGGCAAGACAGCATTGCTTACAGACAGATCCATTATGGCTTATCACCGCAGGACAGAGCGCTCCAGACACACCATGAAGGATGTCTCCTGTCACCAGGCTCCAGAGGAAACGCCAGCCCTGTCCAGGGAGCAGTGGGAACGAAGGCAGAGCTGCAGCTCCAGCGTCCGCGCCCCATTGATTTGACCTGTGATGGGAACGGGAGCATAAAATCCACCGGCTCTGCTTCATCTCCTGGAGCATCGATCCTCCCTGAGCTGCACAGTCCTTTAATAAACACGGGATATTGACCCTCTCTGCTCCCATCTCTCCACAGTGAGCCCTGTGGAAGCTGTGCCTGCGGAATGGCTCGATCCTGCTGTCCGTGCACACCGGAGGGTTGTGCTGGTTCCCTTTCATGATCTCAACAGACACAAAGGCCTCAGAAACCTTAGCCCATCAACCTTTGCAAACAGTGTTTGCTTTTAACTGTCTACTTCAGCTTTAGTTATTTAGAAAACAACTTAGAAAATTTAGAAAACAATCTGTATGAATATATGGAGAATATAGGGAGAAATAGAATTCCCACCTTATATAGAAGCACTTTTTTTTCCCAGTTTATAAAGCCTTTAAAATTGGGGAAAAGTAGTCTAGTTCCTACGACACTAATTACTAGGATAACTGTGTTTATATCACTTTTGATGTAGCCTTTTTCTGGTACATTTTCTTTCAAGGATTTTGTTTTGTTTTTTGAGGTAGAGTTAGAATTTCCCATCGTTTGTGATTCCTGCCATTGTATTTCAGTCCCTGGAGGTTTTCTCTCTGCTTCTGGTGATGCAGGAACCACAGTCCACATTCCCAAACCAAGACCCCACATCTTCAATTCGATCTTTCCGCTGAAGTCATTCCTTTGACCTGGGTACTTCTTTGGGCCCTTGCATTAACCCTGGGCTCTCATGTCTGGGAGTCTGGGCCATGGTTATGGCAGCTCTCAGTCGCTGGCATCTTTCTGGAAATACTGTGCTTCCCAGGAAAGCTGAGGAGTCTGTCAAGCCCCCAGCACACACCTTCTCTGTAGTGAGTGACTTCAGGACAAGTTAACATGGCACAACATGTTTTATTCCTTATAACATCTGCTTTGATTTTATTTTTAATTATGCTCTGCTCATCCCTATAGGGCAATTACTCTTACTACTCCTATGGACTGATACCTGATTTGGGGTATTAGTTTGGTTTTTAAGCCTAGTAGATGGTTCTGCCCACCAGGTAAGCACCCACTGTAGTTGAGATTTGTGTATAAACACCTTAAGTTGTATTCAGATAGCAAAATCCTTGACTATATAGCATTATTTCATAGGGCCTTGGTGAAACAGTTTATCTTCTCTATGGACACTGCAGTTCTTTTGGTAGGAATGGCACTAGATGTTTCCTTGGAGAAGATTAAGCTGGTGTAGGCTGTCTGATTTAGCCAGGGGACACCTCACCATGATCTGTGTCCTTCCATATGAGGGAAGTGCAAAATTTAAAAACAAGGCACACAGGAATAGTGTTGTTCTTATTAGCAATAAGTAATTATCATAATTGATAATAATTTTTAGTAATACTGACTACTCAGTAGAAAATATGCCTGTGGAATAGGTAAGTTTATCCTCCCCTTGCACTGGTCCTTTTAATTTTCTTGTGGCCTGAAGCCAGTAGAAATTACAGCCATCACCCTTGCAAGTCAGTGTTTGCCAGTGGTCATCCTTAAAATGCTGGGATAAAAGAAAAGGCTTTAGTTCTTAATCCCCTTAACTTCATCAGTCAGGATGAGACAGCACTGAGATCCCAGAGCTGTCCCAGACAGCTTCTTCAGGCTGGAGCTTTGGTGGCAAATGCTTTTTTTTCTGAAAATCAGAATTTCCTATAAGACCATTTTACTGTTAGTACTATTTTTAAATCCTCATAATCAAAAAGGTTGCTCCCACGCACAGACCTGTCTGCAGAAAATCCCCGAGCTGCAGGGATTTGTCATAAGTGAACTCCCTAACACAGAAACACTCAGCTGCATTCTTCTAAATCTTCCTTCTGAAGGTATCTGAAAATCCTGGTTCCAGACAGTGTCTGCTTGGAGGAGCAGAGGTTCAGCTCCTCTTCCCTGTAGCCAAAGGGGCTGCTGTGCTCCCAGGGGCTCCCTCTGGCCCCGAGGCCCTTCTGTGCAAACACAGTGTGGTTGCTCCAGGAAACATCTCCTTTGTGAGGGCCAGTCCCGTGGAGAGTGTTAAATTGGCATTTTGCTCCTGACCTGCGTTTGCACAGGGGAGGTGGGGTGGCAGTTGGGCATTTCAATCTTGTTTTCAATTATAAGCATTTCATTGTCGAATGTTGCCGGTTTATTATGTGATAATTAAACATGAATGATCGCACAGTCATCCTGCCAAAGAGGCTGGAGCCGAATGAAACCAATTCCTCTCATCCTGCTGAATGGCTCTGGAGGCGAAAGCAGTGATCTATTTGCTGTCCCTTATTTTTGCTGTCCTATTGTTTCAGTATCACTGGCTTCAAAATAGCAAACCAGGCAAGTAATTACGGACATAAATCAGAGCAGGGAGCAGCGCGAGGTCAGGACTGCTTTGCTTTGAGCCTGCCTTTTCTCAGCTGCCTTTTGTGAGTTACACAGAACTACATTCCTGCTAATTTTGTGAAAAGGTGATTTTATTAGTGATGAAATGTTTATTTTGACGAAGTTTGAGCCCCCTGCGTGCTTTCAGGCAGAGGCTGAGTGGCCTCTCTCTTGTTCTTTCACTCAGTGCAGGGTCAGGGGCCAGTCTGCACACCATGGTCAGCATCCAATATTCCATGATTAGTGTCCACAGCCAGTGTGCCACATGGGCTGCAGCTCACAGGGGGACATCTCCTTGGGGTGACCACAGAGACTGTTAAAAACTCAGTAAGTTGAAGAAGATACAGCTGTAGATATTTAGCCACAGTAAATCAGCTGCACTGATTTATGGCCCTGGCCACTAATCTGTACATCTTACTCTCGCTGAGTGTTTGTAAACATGAAGTGGTGCTCAGTGGGAGCCAACTGCTGAAAAATGGGGTCTTCAGGTGGTGCTAACTAAAAACAGTCAGTCTTTCTTGAAGGAGAGCTCTAACCAAGCACTGCTGGCTCCCATCCTACCAGGAGCACCAGTGTTTTGGACAGAAAGGAGTGGAGATGGGCAGGGGAATCTGTGGAGAGCTTTGCAATAGTGGGACACAGACAAGGCATCCGTGATGTCCCAAAGCCATGGTTGTGCAGTGGTTTGCTGGATGCTGTGTATTGTAAGGACATGTAGTTAAGTATTTTTTCCCTCTTCCCCAAGTGTCTCTTATGCCAAGTTAACTAAGAGTCAGTCCCCAGTGGCAATTCTGCTGCTCAGAAACATACTGTTTCATAAAAGAAGAAAAACCCCAAGAAGATCCAGTGCCTACTAAACTATATGCTACTTTCCATTCCAACAGTTTGCTAATTTAACATGTAGAAGTGAACACTGAATGATTTGTGTTTAGCTTATGCATACCCTGCAAATCAGAGTCAGCCCACCAGTTTGGCTTGATGTAGACAACTGAATAATAACAAATAAAAAATAAGTAGTAATTTAAAATGTTTAAATGTCTTTATTGTTGGCTTCTGAACACCCACCTCTTAAATAGGGCTTTTTAAGAGTGTCTTGGAGTTGCATGCCAAATCCCATCTTATGGTCTACTGAATTTAACCCCATTTTATTTCTTCCTTTCTGCGTGCCCTACTGTAGGTATTTATTGGGATTTTTTTCCTAGCAATGAGATACGTGACTGGAGAACATGTCACCCCTACATGTATTTCTGGGTGAATTGTAGACTTGTTTGCTTATTGGTGGTCTTCTTGGTCAGCTATTAAACAAAAATTTAATAGAAACAATTTTTTTATTCCCAGACTATTGTTCGAGGAAATAAGCCTCGAAAGGACACTTCAATCAACGGCCTGCTGGAAGAGTTTGACAATATCTCAGTGACACGATCCAATTCCCTGAGGAAGGAAAGTCCTCCCACCCACCACCACCAAGGAAATGCAAACCATGTGCCAAGGCACCAGGAGGAAAATGGTTACATCACGTATTCCCAGTACTCCAGTGAGTCAGACACTACAACAGACTATGTCGTGGAAAAATACCGAGACAAGACTGTTTATGGGGAAGAGCTGGACAGGTACTACAAGGGCAGCTACACCACCAAGCAGAATGGGCACATGATGAAGGTGACATCCCGGGACATCTATTACTCAGAAGTGACACCCCTGCAGCCAGACCTCTCCAGGTTCCTCCCAGACTACCATGCACACCTGGACACGAAGCCCAAACCGCTGGAATACGGCGGCCTAAAGCTGGAGTATCAGCGGATCCCCAGCGGATCCTCCCTGGACTACAGAGATCCCTTCCCCTACACCCCGTCCCGCGCGTCAGTGCAGAGCGAGTGCCCCAAGGAGAGGCTGGACTACGGGGACAGCGACTGGGGACACGGCCTGGCCAAGGAGGACTACGACAAGAGGCCCAAGTCCTCGTACGCGGACCCCGCGAGCCCTCAGCCCACCATGAGGCAGCGGTCCCGGTCGGGCTCGGGGCTGCAGGAGCCGGCCGTGCCCTACGGAGCCAGCGCCTTCAAAGCACACCAGCAAGGACACTCCTACAGCTCCTACACCTACCCCCGCCTGTCCGAGACCGCCGCAGGCATCCCCAAGGTAACCTCCCACCCCTGGGATGGCGCTGCCAGCGCAGGGGCAGCCTCTCCAGAAGGGGATTGCAGAGAATTAGGCTTGTGCAAAAGATCAGGGCAAGGAGCCTTTGCTTGGGCACACGATGCCAAATGCAGGTGACATCCCTGGGAGCTGCGTGGCTGCTGCTTGGTGGGTGTAGAAACTGGCCTGTTTTACTCAGGTGTATGAAAATGGTTATCAGAGACCTGTGGGTTTAAGACATTTTTTAAAAGGCAGGTTTGGAGATGTCCATCTTCCAAGGATTCTACTTGGAATTCCCAATAACCTCAAGTTCTTTGGCTATTTTTTGTAGCATTGGGAGTTCATACTCCTGTGCAGATCTCAGCAGGAGGTGAAAACCTGATGTGGTTTGTATATCAGATGCTTTTGGGTTTGAATTTTTACTGTGCAAGGCTGAAACTTCTGTGGTTTAGTACTTATATTACGTTCATGCCATCTTTATATTACAGAGTTTATTAACCCTTCATCACTAATGAGAGTTGGGGTTTAACCCTCTCTGCTTCACTTTTAGGCAGTGAAATCAAAGCAGCTTATCACAACCAAAACGTTGTAGATGTACTTTAAAGAAAGGGTTAATGTGCAAAAGAGCATTTCAACCGTGTTTCCTACAAGCAGCTGCTCTGCACAAATCTGTGACCTGTTCTGCCACACGAGGAATATTACCCACACAAGCTGTCTTGCCCTACCTTGCTGAAATTACTTGTTCACTTACTTAAGAGAATACCACTTTTCTCACACCTCTAGTCACATAGCCATGATGATGACCTGCCTAAACATCTAATATTCTATTATACAAGAGCTGCTTTTTCAGCATAGCTTGCTCTGAACATTCCTGAGTTCCCCTGGCAACGGGCACCAAGATGATCACTCATTTTTCTGAGTCTTGGGTTGCTGTGACTTCCCAAGTGTGCTGAGGTAGGGAGGTGTTGGGTGCATTAAGGCTGGAGGATAAACTGTATGGGGGGCTAAAAAAGTTCCCAGGTCTCTTCAGGTGTCTTTCCAAAGCTCAGGATGTAGTGGGAGGAGTGAGTGTGGCAGTAACTGAGCACCAGTGTGGCACTCCCTGTGGATCCTGGAAGTTGTGAGGAAAGTCTGGGATGGGTTGGCTGCCATTTGCTTCACTGAAGGCCGTCTTTTTATCAGAGCTTAGAAAGGAGAAGAACAAATCTCTTGCACCTGCTTCTGCCAATTTTACAGCGTTCAATAGGGCAGCAGACAAAGGTATATTTTACAGGACTCAAAGCACTCCAGACACTTCGAAAAATATCCCATTAAATGCAGTAACAATTTTTATTAAAAAAAAAAGATGCCTCCATGCAAGATCCACTGTGAGCTGTTCCTCTCCTCAGAGCATCAAAAACACTCGTACAGCCTTTGTGTATCAAAACTTGATGATTCACTGTTAAATGCAGCAGTTTCAATTCCCAAACCTGTCCACGGCTCCTGGAAGTGAATAGCAGTTTCTTGTCTTGGATGATTGCTGAAGAATCTTCTTTTCAAGGAGGCATTAGTAAGATAATGGTTCATTAAATGGGCTTACTAAATGAGAATCAGATCTCAAATCAGATATTTTACAAATGGGATTGGCTTTAAAGTATAATTAAAAGGGGGGGAAGTAAGCAGTGAAAAATCTGCAGGCACAAATGTATGGCATCAAAGTGCACTGAACAAAGATGTTCATTTTGGCTTGTAAATGTGAAGAGCAGACTTACTTCAGCAGTATTTGCAGGTGATAGATGTCAGATAATTCAGATGTCTGCCTGGTTTCATCATTAGTGATGCAATGAGACTATGCAGATGTAGGAGGCCGGAGGCTCAGATTTGGTTCCCTCCAGCCACCTCCGTGTTA
This sequence comes from Hafferia zeledoni, assembly GCA_035583235.1. Taxonomy (NCBI): domain Eukaryota; kingdom Metazoa; phylum Chordata; class Aves; order Passeriformes; family Thamnophilidae; genus Hafferia; species Hafferia zeledoni. The sequence goes on from JAWWEV010000115.1 coordinate 756,270, forward strand.
ACCCACCTGCTCTCCTGTCCTGTAGATTAACTCCAGTAATACCTGCATGGGGTCACAGGGTCTCTGTGTTACCCTCATCACACAGAGTTTACATTCCACTTTGTCCAACAGAGTCACATCAATATTGTCTCACAATATCAAACTTGTCCTGCCACCTCTACTGATTTTTGGCCACAGTACTGCAGGTTTTCTTTTTGCTGTCCTCCTCATTGCAGGCAGCCCTCTTAGCTCTTGGCACAGGGCCCTGTTGTTTCAGAGCTCCTTTCCCTGTCATTTCCCAGTAGGAGCTCTCCATGACCCTCTCCTGTTCCGCCTCCAAGGGCCCTGCTCTCTGCTTAGCTGGACCTCAGCAGAGGTCTCTATCTCTAATCCAGCTGCTGCTCAGCACCACTGTCATCCTTCTCAGTGTTTGCAGGCACTCAGCACCACGAGGACATCTCCAGCCTGGCAAAGGCAGGGCCAAGCCTTTGCTATCAGAAACCTTTCCCTTTTTTCCTTCTCATCACACACGAGTAGCTTTACCTGAGTGCTGCCTGCCACTTCTGTGCATGGAACAGGGAGTCTTGGGCATTTCCACCAGCAAAGCACCAGAGAGTAACCTTTGCCCTCGTGATCAACGTGTGATTTACAGACCGTCCCTTCCACCCCTTTTACTGAAACTTGATCAATCAGAAATGCGTTCTGTGTTCCTGAGAGGTGAGTCCACCTCGCCAGGGACCGAGAGGACGTGGGTTGTGGCTGGAGGGCTGTGGCTGTAGGGCTGTGGCTGGAGGGCTGTGGCTGGAGGGCTGTGGCTGCAGGGCTGTGTCTGCAGGGCTGTGGCTGCCAGGCTGTGTCTGTAGGGCTGTGGCTGGAGGTCTGTGGCTGCAGGGCTGTGGCTGTAGGGCTGTGTCTGCAGGACTCTGTCTGCCAGGCTATGTCTGTAGGGCTGTGGCTGCCAGGCTGTGGCTGCAGGGCTGTGGTTGTAGGGCTTTGGCTGTAGGGCTGTGTCTGCAGGGCTGTGTCTGCAGGGCTGTGGCTGCCAGGCTTTGTCTGTAGGGCTGTGGCTGTAGGGCTGTGTCTGCAGGACTGTGGCTGCCAGGCTACGTCTGCAGGGCTGTGTCTGCAGGGCTGTGTCTGCAGGGCTGTGTCTGCAGGACTGTGGCTGCCAGGCTATGTCTGTAGGACTGTGGCTGCAGGGCTGTGGCTGCAGGACTGTGGCTGTCGGGCTGTGGCTGCTGGGCTGTAGAGCCATCTCTGCTGCAGTCCCACTGCAGAGCGCACAGGGACACCCGCTCGGCTGAGAGCCAAAGGGTCTGAAAGGGAGGAACCCTTCAGGAACAGCCAGATGTTCCCTCTGTGTGCAGTACAGAACAGGCATCGCTGTCATCGGAGTGGGGACTGAAATGAGTTCAAACACAGGGTTCCAACCCCTGTTAGTGCTGAAAGGACCAGAGTGCTGCCGTGGCCACGTGCGGGTGCAGGAGGTGCCGTGAGCCGGTGAAGCGACCCAGCCGACGGCACCATGGCACTGTGATGGATGTGGTGTCAGGGCTTCAGCTGCTCCTTCGCCCCTATCTTGAATGAGCACAGGACTGGTTTCCTCTTTCCTTTGTAGTACTTAAAGAATCTCCTTTCAGTAGGTAACTGCATTCAGTAGCAGAAATAGAATTATTAGTGGAATAAAGTGTGTTCGATTTTGCCGTGATGGCGAGCCCTGCGTCAGGACACAGCCTTCGAGGAGAGGTCCAGCTGATTGACTCATCCTGGCTTTCTGTAACATTTCTTGGGATGCAGGAGGTAAATGGGCTTACATTGTACTGCAGTCCCAACCTCAAAAAGTGCACAAAGCATCTGAATTTTCATTCTAAAATTTCACTGCAGAATATATTTTGCCAGTGTCTTAAGCTTAGGGTGTCCTCAGAAGTACCAGGCATGGGTGAAGCCTCAGATAATTCATTAGTGTGGATTAATCCAGGTTGAATTTCTAGACAAGGCTTTCCCCATCTCAATAGTTAAAAAGAAAATGGTATATTTACACCCAAAGCCATAATTTATGTGTCCTACGTACACAGATATATAGGACAGAGCTGGACTGAGTTGCCCTCCCTCCACCAAACCATCTGAGCACTTTTCCACGTTAATTAGTTTGGCAGATGTAATGTCCTTCACAAAATTCACGATGTCTCCGACTCTTCTATTCTGCGACCCCTGCCTGACAGAGTGAGGGAGATCATGGCTGTGATCATGCGGGGTTTTGCTTCAGCAGAACCAGCATCCTGGGAGGCAGCTGTGCAGCACTGTTAGTGCTCGCTGGATGCTCCATATGGCTGGAAGCTGTCAATGTGTGTCTGGGATGGAAGCAGCCTCCAGCTTCACGTTTCCAGGGGAAATCTCTGAGCAGCCCCTCTGGAGAGGCATTCCCCCTTCCCTGCTAAACCTCTCGTGAAACAGAAGACGGGCACACCCGGCTCACGTGTGAGTCAGGAAGCGCCAACATAATGTTGCCCTGGAGGCTTTTCCCCCGCACTGAGGCGACTCCGAACTCCTCCTCCCCGTGTAGAGCCCACAGTGATAAATTGATGCTGCGGCAGATTTTTGCTCTTTTTTTTTTTTTTTTTTTTTGCAGTCTTAGCATAAAATGGTCAAATGATGTTCCACCGCAGAATTCAATTTCACAGTTCAGTTGGGTCCTTGATTACACTGCCAAATTCAGATTAATGTGCATTTAACTAACATGGATCAGGGACTCCTGGCTGGCAGCCAGCAGTAATAGTAGCAACCGTGAGCTGTGTAGAGTTTGCTGCTCTGTCCATCCCTGTGCGCTGCCACTGAAATTGATTGATTAAATGAACTCATTGCCATAATTATTTGTAATTGTGCTACATGATGAGCTTGTGTCAAACCACCCCCCTGCCCCGAGATGCTCCACACGTCATCAGGAGTCACATATGTTGTATTGTCAGTGTGGAGATGCTCCTTTCCAGGGGAAAAATGTCATTTTTGAGTGTGTTGTTTGGGGTTTTTATGTCTTACATCCTTTGGTTTTTCAAACTCTTGTGTTTGCAAAGGTGAAATACCCACTTGCTTTCAGTGTTAGAAGCTTAGAGAAGCTTGGAAAATTAAAAAAAAAAAGAAGGAATCTACAAATGAACAAAGCCTCCCAGTGGGATAATTTCCTCTGTGATTTTCTGGGATTTCAGGTGAAAATTGGTGGTTTCGTGGCACTGCAGTTACACAGTGTGTCACTGTGGAAAATGGTTTCAGAAATGGTGACTTGAATGAGGCTCCCTGTCATGCCCATGTGTGAAGTCACTCGAACAGCAGCTGGTAAGGCAGGAGGTGACAGGGATTTCAGGGTACCACTGCCTCCACCAGAACAGCTTGGTCATCCCTGGATTGCTGGAGGAAAGCATAAGAAAAGACTAAGAGTTGAGAGTCAAAATCCAGGTCCTGGTATTGGATAGGAAAGACACAACCAGGAACTTGCTGAAGGGCTGTTATTTGTGAAAGGGATGGATTCTTGGAGGAAATGGCTGAGAGAGCCTGCAGGGCACTGCAGATACAGAGCAAATACACTTTCTGGAACACAGGTCTCTTCCAACCCAGGCCATTCTATGATTAAACAAGGGTTATTGTATCTACAAACAGGTGCCTGGACAGAAGAACGGACCTGAGATGCACAAAAGATCTCGGGTCTCCCCTGGCCTCACTTTAGTGCTGATGAGAGCACAGCAGCCCAGTGGTGTAGAAATCTCTGCTCAGACACAGGCAGAAGTGTCATGCTGAGCAGAACAGGTAGAGGTGCACGTGGGGGCATGTTGTGCTGGCATCCACTGAGGAGCTCCAGGAAGGTAACTGAGTCAGAGAGCCATCACTCCTCTTTTGTGTTGCAGGTGGATTATGATCGAGCGCAGCTGGTCGTTAGCCCACCGCTCTCTGGGTCCGACACCTACCCCAGGGGCCCAGTAAAGCTACCTCAAAGCCAGAGCAAAGTCAGCTATTCAAGCAGCAGCTACCAGTACCCCCTGGTGTACCACAAAGCACCCCACTATCACCAGCCATCTCTCCAGCCCAGCTCTCCCTACATTTCCACCGCCTCCTACCCCAGCTCCCCGAGTATCACGTCAAGTGCTTACCCTCCACCCAGCTGGGGATCCTCCTCAGACCAGCAGCCCTCCAGGGTGTCCCACGAACAGTTCAGAGCTGCCCTGCAGCTCGTGGTCAGCCCCGGGGACCCCCGGGAGTACCTGGACAGCTTCCTCAAGATCGGGGAGGGCTCCACGGGCATCGTCTGCATCGCCACCGAGAAGCACACGGGCAAGCAGGTGGCCGTGAAGAAGATGGATCTCAGGAAGCAGCAGAGGAGGGAGTTGCTCTTCAATGAGGTGAGTTGTTTGGGGTGGTGCGGTGGGTTTTGCAGGCAGCAGGTTCAGCAGGAGTCGTGGCCCAAATGGCACCTTCAAGGGACAAGTTAATATCTTTCCAAAAGAGGTGGTGAGTCCCACATGCATCTGTGCTGTGTAAATATTGTATAGCCAGGCCAGTTTTCAATGAGCCATGTCTCCTCTGGGCTTTACACCTATGATGTCTCAGTAAACAGCTAAGAAATGTATCAGCTGGTCCATGCAGCATGGCAGGTGCAGACACAGCCTGGCTGCCTTTTTCTGATTGTTTCCTGACATAGTTTATTTTTCCAGTATGGAGGATCCAAACTAAGCAGACTATTCAAGAAGCATGTGCACTCTATTCTGGCATATATGTGCCTTTTTTTCCTCCCTCCTTCCTCTCCTAACCCCCAGCAGTGCCTTTGCTTTCTTGGTGGTTACTGAGGTAAGGGCTGACAGTCTTTTTTATGGAATCATCTGTGTTAATTCCCACATCTCCTTTCCTGTGTGGTTGCAGCCAGTTCAAAGCCCACAAGTGCTTATGAGACTTTTCCCCATGTACATTGCTTTAACTCTCAAAACACTGGTTTTCTTTTGCCATTTTTTCACCCAGTTGTTTGGAGCTGAGAGTACCTTTTACAACTTGAAGAGTTTCTCATTTTTTGATGTCTCACTCCTTGAATAAGGGTGTGTTCTCTGCTCCCTTTTCAAGATCACTTGCAAATATGCTGTTCAACACCAAAATCACTGCAGGAGCCCAGAGAAACCTCTTGTGACAAGTTGTTTCCTGTATTTTAAATGTAGGTGGATCTTCCCTCAGCACATGACAAACTGGTTTGTTTAAAACCTTTAAAAACTTAATCTTTTTTAATTTAAATGCTCGTTTTAGCAAATTTCACCCAGTTCTCCTTTGCACAGTGCATGCCTGTGCTGGAAGGCTGCACTCAATTGGGCTTGGGTAGCTCTAACTGAGCATTTCTTGAGCAGTAACATCTTGAAATGGGTCCTGCATGCTGTGCAGGACTCAGCTGCTTCCCTGACACGCTCCAGTCACTCGTGTCAGCTGAAAGTCCCTCTGTCTGCAGTGAAGCCTTCCCTGGCTGTTTTCTCTCCTGGTCGCTGTTCTGACACCCCTCAGTACCCTGTGGCCACACTCACTGCCTTGGCTGGGCTGCCCCTACTGTGCTCCCACTTGTGCAGGGCCTTCCTTGCAGGCGTGGGATTTGTCATCCCCTGTATTACCAGCATTCTGTTAAAATTTGGTGCAAAGTACCACTTGGTACATGATGAAAACAACTTTGATGCCTTGAACAATTGATCAGGTTAAAAAAACATGGATCTCTGTTGCACTGAAAGCAGTTGGCAATAAAAACCCAATTAAATAAACAGTTCTGTTCCTGCAGGGTGAAATAAAACAATTATCTACTGCTTATACTTCAGCAACTAGAGATTCCATCTTCCTCCTAATGTGTTTACGATGACTGATATTTTTATGTAAATATATTGATTTTGTTTATGTTCTGGCATAAGGATTAGGAGGATGTGATTCATCACCCAACCTTTAGCCAGCACCAGCAGAGAAGTACAGTGAAAAAAGAGAGTCAAAACCAGTGTCAGGTAACGCCTTTCCGTGCCTGGCAGGTTGTGATCATGAGGGATTACCATCACGAGAACGTGGTCGACATGTACAACAGTTACCTCGTTGGCGACGAGCTGTGGGTGGTGATGGAGTTCCTGGAGGGCGGCGCTTTGACAGACATCGTGACTCACACCAGGTGGGACCTGCGGCACAGCCGGGGCAGGGACAGGCCGGGCTCTGCCTCCTGGAGCCCTCCAGGCCGTGCCCTCTGCAGCTCCACCTCCTGCTGGAGCAGCTGGGCACCCCCTGGCTCCAGAGATGCGTGCTTAGTTTGAGTTTTTATTCTTATTCTTATTTATTAGATATATAAAATGTGTGTGTGTATGTATAATGTATTTATATCTGTAAAACATTTTTATATATTTATTGCAGTGTGTTTGTAAGTACATACAAAATACATACCTAAAAACATAAAAATACATGCAGTATAAATTCATGGAAAATACATATATATTAATATATATGTGCATACACATGCATATACAGATACACCTTTTTATATGTATAGATATATACACTTTTTAAATATTTTTTTAAGTTTGTGTGTGTTTAAGTGTATATATATACACATATATACACTTTTGAGATGTATATAAATATATATTAAAGTGTATATTTATGTGTATATATGCACACACATACATATACACAGTATTTTTTTTATTTATGTATTTATTTGTACCCATACATAGCACGCTTGCTTTACCAGCATAAATAAGCCACTGCAGATGAATTCCTATCAGCACTAGCATTTTCTAAATCAAAGGGAAAAAAAATACCTGAGAGGGCTTGCTCTTAGATGGGGATTTGCTAGTGCTTTAGGAGGTGGTTTAGCAGCAACACAACTTTATCCATTACTTCCTAAAATGGCAGAAAAAAAAAAGTTCATTTTCCTGTTTGGTGATCACATTGTGGGTTTTCTGTCATAACCACATCAGTTCTAAGGGTAGTTTCTCTCCATCCTCATAACCCTTGTAACCACGCTGTCAGAAAGGTTATCTGCAAACCAAGCTTAAAACATAAAGCAAAAAATATTTTTATATCAGAATATTTGTGCTTGTGGTGGAGCACATTCCCACGTCCCAGTGAGTGCCACCCCCTTAGGGCAGGTAGTGCAGCAGCACAGGAGCTGCGGGGTGTGGGGCTGCTCTGCCTCTCTGAGGGACACATTACGTTTTACAGCCCTCTTTACATCTGCTCTTTGCTCATCTGCTCCTGGTAATGAGGGAGGGAAGAGGAGTTCTTTATTTCATTTCTTCCTCTTGAATAAAAAGAAATTTAAAATTACCCCATCAAACCATTGGGAGAGAGGATTTAGGGGAGCAAGAAGAAAAGTGAGGAATAATAAATTAGAAACTCTGTCTTATCTCATAGTTTAATGATGCTCTTACCCTTCCAAGAGCAGAGCTGTAACACAGGTCTTTTATTTTTTAGTGTTACCTTATCTTGTGTGCTGAGATAAATCACAATATTGCAAGGCATTTGCTAACTACTGCAACCCAAAACATTAAAAGCTCTATCTTAGCTACTTCTGACAGGAGTTTAACAGCAAACAGATGTTCCCAGGACACCACTTCTTAAGCTGTCATCTATTTTTTAACTCAAAACAGTCTTTTCTTAATCTTCTGGGCTTTTTTTACATTGCATGACCTTCCCTCAAAGATTTTGCTAAAATACTGCAAATGGCACACCAGGTTAAAGCAGGAATCTCCATGGGTGTTTTACTGCTCACGTAAAGAGATGCTGGGGACATCCAGGATGCACAGCCCATCCCAGAAGAGGGTTTTTCAACCTTGCACAGATATGAGGCCTCTTGCTGTTTATTTTTCTGCTGAAATACCTGGAATATTTTTACAGAAGGCATAAAAATGCTCTCCAGGAGCTACACCCAGGGCCTGATGTTTTGTCTGCACAATTAAGAGTTTTTTCTCATATTTATTCCACGCCTGTTTCCATCGCAGTGGTGGTTTGCCCTCCTTGGCAGGCAGTGAGCTTACTGTAAATAAGGCATTCCCGTTATTTCCCAGAGGAAACAGGCTCACAGTCACAGGCTGCATCACATCGTGCACTCAGCTTTTCTAGTGCTGCAGGGAGCCCTCCTTGCAGAGCTGATCCTCACGCCTCATCTCCGTGGTTTTGGACAGAAACAGGACAGGAGATTGACCCCACAGAGCCACTGCCTAAAAGATGTGTACACTGGAGTGAGGGAAACTCGTGTCTCGTCGCTCCAGCTCCCCTTCCCCACTGTGTTCCTTAACACTGCGGTTTGTCCCCCGTGCCGTTGCAGGATGAACGAGGAGCAGATCGCCACCGTGTGTCTGTCTGTCCTGAGAGCCCTGTCCTACCTGCACAACCAGGGCGTCATCCACCGCGACATCAAGAGCGACTCCATCCTCCTCACCAGCGACGGCCGGGTGAGCACCAGCCCTGTCCCAGCGCTCGGGGCTGGCAGGGAATAGCTGGGCACCTTCAGAGTGATGACACTGCCTGGAGAAAAGTGAGCCAGGCCTGTGAAACTGCAGGCTATGACCTGGGAGTAACCTGTTAGAGAGTGTGAACCACCTTGTTAGAGAGCCGAGTCCAGAAAAACACAGGCGTGGCCTGGCTGGTGATTGACCCCTGTGCTTGAGGCAGAGTCCCTGGGGAGGCACTGCAGCCATCAGAAGGCAGTGGCAGAAGAAACTACCCAGTGAGGGTGATGGTTGGGTGACAGGAGGTGATGGGAGATCATCTCTTAGGCTGCACCACTTCTACTGTGACGCCTCTCACAAATGCTTCATCTTTACTGCACTTAGTTACCCTTTAGTTAGCAGCCTCTGCAGGTGGGCTGTGTTAGCAGCTTCTGTACGTGTGCTCTGCTTCCCCAAGCTAGTTAGAAGGCTACCATCAGTCTGTGGTAAAATAATAATCTGCATTAGTGCTGAAACCCTCCCCTGATGGAGAGAGTAGCTTTTACATTTACAAGATGCTTGATAATGCCAGTTCTACACTTCCAGGTACTTCTAGCAGTGAATTGGTCTTTGTGTTGTTAATGAGCAGGGAGAGAGGGAGACAAAATGCTGCACATGACTTGCTCATTAAGCAAAATGAAGTTGGCACAGAAAAAAAAAAATCAGCGTTGCTCCACTGGCATTTCGCACCTGCCTAAAGCAAGACTTAGCAGGTTGGACTGAGCCTGTTGGTCTGGAGTCAAACCTGGGCCCTTCCCTTCAGAAGGTGAAGCTCTTGGCTTCCCAGGCCTGGTCTCACTCCTTAGCCAGAGGCTTGCCTGTTTCATTGGATACCCACTTCACCAGGGGAGAGGGAGTTTCTTCCTGCAGCAGTCCCAGGCTGCTCCTGCTAATCCTGTCAAGGGAAGAAAATCCCACGTGTGTAGGAGCTCTTCAGTTGCTCTTTCAGTCCATGTTGCTGAAATAACATCTGATCTGCGCTGGGATCTGCATACAGAGCCTCATTATACTCATTACTCCAGCACTTATTATCTGCATTGCAGATTTCTTTATGGCTGTGTTGTGCAATTACCTTTTTTTAGAAAATCGTTGTCTTTTATGTACTCGAATGAGCAATAGATATGCAAAACCTCTTGTGCTCCTACAAAAGGAGACTGGGCTGTGTTTCCAAAATATGCATTATTTGTTCCATTCTTCCTGTAAACTGAAAAATATATTTAGCATGGAAAACTTGGCTATTATTGGCTTTGTTTTAGAAAGACCAACAAAAATTTCGTAATGCTGTTAAAAATAATACCCGTAGCTTTAAAAAAGAAGTAATGTCTGCATTGACTCCAAAAGAAAACAAATCAGTGCTGACAGTAGGTCTGCACAATGCAGGCATTTATGCAGCTTCCCACTCCAGTTGTCCTGGGGCTGTTTGGGTTCATTTTGTATCCCCAGGCGTTGAGTACATGATGGGATACACAGCCTGTGGACCTTGGGTCACCACTGCCCTGTGCAGTGTGTCACTGGGAGGGATGGGGGTTAGGATAATGCCCAGAGAATTACCTGTGACAGCTTCTAGGCCTCCAGATAAATCCTTGGGGAAACAAAAGTACTTCAGTCTTAAGGAACAAGCTGTTTCTGAAAGGCAGTGATGCCACTGACACTCAGACCAGCTTGTTTTGGTTAGAGTTGGAGGAGTTTTCACCTTGGCATTGTACAGCGACACAGAGGGGGAGGTGATAATTTTCCATAATTTCTGTTGTTAAAAAAAACTGCCATAAAAGTATGAGTAGGCACATGATGCAGCAAGAGCTGCTCTCCGGAGTGCTTGTGTATCCCATTATTTCTATTTCAGGTCACTGCCACAGCTACTCAAGGACAGTACTAATTCCCGAGTTCCCAAGCAAAGGAAGCAGGTCCCATTAACTCTTTTTTTGGAAGAGTCTTATACCCTTCCCTGTCTCCAAATTAGCTCCCCTGCTACGTAAAGATGACAGTTTCTTCAGTGATAGTCCACAATGTGAGGTGCTGGTCTTAAAATACTATTGGCAGGGGGTTTGCTTTCTGTGGGTGTTGGGTCATGCTCTCAGTGGTAAAAAGAGGATGGGGTGAATGCCACTTGTTTCACTTGTTTTCTGGCAAACTCACAGATCATATACCAGATACAAATCACAGGAGGGATGTGTATCACTCCAGATATGTTCATTACTGAATATCAGCATGCATACAGAACTACAAACATGGGGGTTATATATATATGCAATAATCGATTCATTATAAGACACTGTTACTTCAGAATGTTTTGCTTTCCTTCTATTTTTAACTATTACAAGCCATTTATCACCTCAGTGTCTTTATTTCGCTGGTGGAGAGGCAATGAGGTGTGACAGCTGATATAGTAATGAGCACCACTGCCACTCTCCTACCTCTTTCCCTTGCCTTCCTTGGAATGAATTTAAAGTTCTCCAGGCTGTGTTGCCATCTCCAGACACACTTCCAAAACGGCTGCTGTCCTGTGCCAGACAAATGCTGCAGCTCCATCCCTGTCCCTCCAGCTGCAGCCAGAGGAGTGTGTCTCTGAGGAATTTGCCTTGTTATTCAGGAGGATCTTTCTCTTTTCAGATAAAATTGTCCGACTTTGGGTTCTGTGCCCAAGTGTCAAAGGAGGTCCCCAGGAGGAAGTCGCTAGTTGGGACACCGTATTGGATGGCGCCGGAGGTGATATCCCGCCTGCCCTACGGCACCGAGGTGAGTGCTGCGGGCATTCCAGAGGGGACTGTCCCACTGCCCTGTGGCACTGAATGCAGCAGGCATTCTAGAGGGGATGGATGTCCCACTGCCCTGTGGCACCGAGTGCCATGGGCACTGCCAGAGGGGATACCCCAACTGCCCTGTGGCACCGAGGTGGGCACAGGAGGGCACAGCACGGACCCAGAGCTGCTGTTTGCCCTCCCTGTGGTGCCTGGTCGACCCCCCAGTGCTCACTCAGAGCTGTGCAGTTCAAAGGCATTTGCATGGATATGCTAAACAGCAGCAATTACGTTTGCCCCAGAGTGCTACATCGTGCCTTGCTTTAGAGTGTTTCTCCAAGATGAAGTCGTTAAATAACAGCTCTATTTAGCACACTTAACAGTGCGATGCCTTTACATATTTTGGCTTAGGGAGCTGTAGTAAAGAACTGGCCTTAGTTTCACATTGTGGAAGACCCTTTGGTGCTCTTTAATATAAAGCCTGGAGCTGAAGCTGCGGTCACAGGTGTCTCGGGCCAAACCCACAGCCTGATCATGTGCCTGTACTGCACAGCCAGGTCACATCAGTATGTGCACAGAGTCACTCTGCTTTCATCCAGCTAAAGCTTGAGATTCCCTTCCTCTGGAGGAGTGCCAGCAGGGGCACAGCTCCTGTAGGATCCCAAACACAGGAGGAGCCAGCTGGGTGGGTTGGATTGCCACCCTCTGTGGTAGCATTGGTGTCCCCACTGGCTCGTTCCTTGCAGTCATTGCTCTCATTAGTTGAGAGACAGGGGTAGAAAAGCATATCTGTGGGAACTATTTTAAGCACCGCCAAATGGTCTGACAAAGGCAATTCACACATTTTTATTAGAACTCTTCAGAGGAGAGCAGCAAGGTGGGACCCAGCAGCTCCGCAGTGCCGTACCCCAGGCATTAGGAAGCTGTGAGTCACAGCACTCCTGCTCTGGCAGCCTGGGCAGAGCAATCCCCGCTCCCGCTCAGCCGTGACAGTGACTCATGGCTCCCCGCAGGAGACTCGGCTGCCTTTGCTGCTCTGCGTGGGGAGAGGAGCTGCTGCTCCACAGTGCTGATAGTGACAGCTGCAGAGAGCGACCCTGCAGGGCTAACGGAGCCGGAGATACAGATGTATTCACACAGATACACACATTATATACATATATATATATACACATATATATATGTTCACACACATGTATAGATACAGAAATCCACGTGCACAGGGAAGGGAAAATGAGTTGAGACAGGAGATGGTGCATCCCCACACTCTGCAGCAGGAACAGTTCTGGCACAGCCCGCCCCGAGGGGAGAGCACCCTGCAGGCACTGGCATGCTCTCAGGATGGTGTAGCTGCAGAAGGCATTTCAGGGATAATAACATCAGCTATTATTAGCCCATTAATAGCACTGGAGGGATTATAAAGTGGCTGAACTTACAGCTACATTAGGTTTCCCCATCAGAAGGGAAAGAAAAAAAAAGAGGATTTAAGCTAAAGGATAGGGTTGGCAAAAGAGCAAAAGCAGTATGGACTGGCCCTGGCTGTATTTGGGCTGGCAAATGACAGGAATTAGAGTCATCAGAGGACTGGGATTCTGGAGCAGCTCTGCAGCAGACTAGGATCAAAATATTAAAAAAAAAAAAGGTGAGGTTTTTGTTGAGCTGGAGCTGAATCACTTTCCAGAGGGATTATATAATGTGTTACCTGTGCTGGCTGGAAACAGGCCTAGGTGTAGTGTGTGCTTGTGTTTGCCTTGGGGTCTTGAACAGAGTTCCTGTAGTCCTTGAGCCTCAGGGGAAATGGAGTAACTGCTCTCACAGAGCCGGCCTGGGGTAGGTGTTCAGGGAGTGCAAGTCAGTGCAGCTGGAATGCAGGGCAGGAGGGTGCAGCCTCTCCAAGCACAGCCCCTCCAGTGGACAGCACCTAAACCTGCTACAGCCCCGGGTTTGTAAGTTACTGCTATTCTACTTCATCAATCACTTACTGCTCAGAAGACAAAAGCATTGGCAGCTGGTTAAAGAAAGAGGATTTACAGCGATGGCTCACCAGACTGTTGGCTTAGACTGGCCAAAGACAGGGCATGAGCCAGCTCCAAGGTTTGCCTGAACCCCAGTGCTGAGCCTGTGGGCTGCCCCCTGCACCACCAGCAGTGTTCCTGACCAGCTGTGTGTTCCAGGTGGATATCTGGTCGCTGGGCATCATGGTGATAGAGATGATCGATGGTGAGCCTCCCTACTTCAACGAGCCGCCACTGCAGGCCATGCGCCGGATCCGGGATAACCTCCCGCCGCGCGTGAAGGACGTGCACAAGGTCAGGCTCTGCGCAGCCCGGGAGGGTCTGGCACGGTCACACGCTCAGTAACACTGTAGGCACACACTGAGTGCCCACGTGGTAACCTACACCTCTAAGGGCCCACCTGGCACAGTGGGCCCTACACAGGACTGGTGGGGAGGCTGCAAGGCCAAAGCCATCAGCCACAGCCTTGTTTGTGCCCAGCCCTGGCTTTGCCTTTGCCACGAGGGATGGCAGAGGGAGCTGGGCAGAGCCTTGTGCCCCCTGTGCTTCCCACCCTGCCTGAGCAGCAGAGCAAGGCAGCACAGCAGCCCTGCTGGGAGGGGAAGGGTGGTACATCCATGCCCAGTGCCAAAGCCTGTGTGCACCTCCCAGTCTGGGTGTGCTCACAGGCATCAGGCCTGAGCCCTGTGCCCATTAGCCCTTTTCTCACCTGCCACATGCAGAGCTGTGCAGTGGGTGCTGTTCTGCTCCCCACTGGTACCCAGATCCTTTCACCATGAGCAGCACATGGAAGACACACAGAACAGCTCAGCACAGCTGTTAGCACAGGAAGGATCACGGTGCCCCGTGTCTTCCCAAGAGAAGCCATGTGCACAGTGCCAGCATGGGCTTGAGATGGGTGTTTTTGCCCACCCTAATGCCAGTGTGATGTTGCAGGTCTCCTCTGTTCTGCGGGGCTTCCTAGACTCGATGCTGGTGCGGGAGCCCTCACAGAGAGCCACAGCACAGGAACTCTTGAGACACCCCTTTCTCAAACTGGCTGGGCCCCCTTCCTGCATTGTGCCCCTCATGAGGCAACACAGGCACCGCTGAAGCCGGCAGCATTTTGGGAAGAGGTCAGTGCAGAGTCTGGATGAACGGCTGTGTGGGAATGCCAGCAGTTGTGTGGGAACTGCTGGCAGGGAGGAGTAAAACTTTGTGAAGGAAAACCAGCCCTGCAGAAATAACACGGTGTATAAAGCAAGGAAATGCTGTGTGTGCTCCCTGTGTGTGAGGGACAGGGCAGTGATCCTGCTCCCAGCTGGAGGCCACACTCTGCCTTGGACCGTCGCTCCCCAGCGCTCCCGTCTTCCCAGCGGCCATCCAGGGAGAGAGCACCACATCAGAGCTTGGAAAGGTAATGAGCAGAGGAGAGCACGGCCAGAGCGAAACAGCGGCATTTTACTGCAGGCTACAGCACTTCTGT
>JAWWEV010000115.1:771043-858134 GCA_035583235.1 Hafferia zeledoni
TTTTCTGTACAGTACGTTTTGATAATTTGCAGTACTTTGTCATGTAACTGTTGTGTTAGTTGAAGTAATGTGTTAACTTAGCAAGAATTTGAGGAGATGAAGTTTCCTACTTTTTTAACCCTTTTGAAAACAGGAAAAAAGAAACACACCACAACCACCTTTAAGAAGTCGTAAGGTTTTGCAGATTTCCCTTGGGGTGAGGGGAGCACTCAGCCCACCCTCCCGGCAGCCTGAAGAGCCAAGGAATAAGCGATGCTCGTGGGAGCTCTGGCTTTGGGCACTGGCCCTGCCAGTGATGCAGGGGCAGAGCTACTGCTGAATGTGAGTGGCCACCCAGGGCTCCTTCTCCATTCCCCATGGTGGGAGCCAACACATGGGGCCTGCCTTGGCTCCAGGGCATCCTGGGCCACGGCCATCCCTTCTTTCATGCCACCACAAGGCCAGTTCTGTCCCCACAGAGGCCTCTGTCACTTGTGTCCCGCTCTGGCAGGGGGGAGGGATGGCCAGCGGGATGGGAGCCCCGGAGCTCCGGCAGAGCCGGGAAGGTGCTGCCAGATGTTTGCCAGAGAGCAGAAGTTGTGCTGCTGTCTAGACCTTTCTGAATGTGGATGCAACAGTTGACTACTACGGTACAATTTTGTGTTATTTGTTGGATGACTCTGCATGTTGTTAACTGTAGGCCTAAATAGATTTGCCTTTAAAATTTTTAGAACTGCTTCATAATTATTTCAATGATAAATGATTTTTATTTATTAATGATTAGTTCTTTTTAATTATGTATAATACAAAAGCCATGTTTTTCAAGTTTGGGTTTTTTTCTTACTGACCTCATTCTCTTTAAGAACCACAAAGCCAACTTTGTGAAGACACAGTTTCTTTCTTACTATGGAGTTTCATAATTTATAAATTAATTGTTATTTATTGTAGTAAATTATAACCAAACATCTAAACCTTGCAGGAGCTGTTGCTTAAAGATCTTCCTCTGGGAGAAAAGAGTTGCCAATAATAAAGCAGCTCCTTTTAGTTCTGCCCTTAAAAAGAATATTTGAAGAGAGCAGCAATTAAAAAAAAAAAGAGGAGATAAATATGAACTGGAACATTGAATAGATCTGTGTGTCTTATTCCCCACTGCTTTCTCTTCTCAACCCTGTTTGCACATTTGAAGAAGACACTGACGAAATGTGTTTGGCTCCCACCGCAGACACCCCCAGTGCCCCCAGCGGGGCAGCACCCACAGCCTTTGGGGCTCTTTGTAGTCTTGCCAACTCAGGAAAACCAGCTGCACCAGTCCAGGCCCTGGCTCACAGGCACAGCTGTAGGACTAGCCACAAGAGGTACCTTTTTTAACCATCTTTGAATAAAAAAATAAAAGGGTTGGTGGGGTTTTTTTCTTCAATATTCAGCACATTTTAGGCTGTGCAAGTGAAGAATTTTCTGCAACTTTCTTACCATTAGATACTTTAAAGTGTTCATCAAGTTTACTGAAAGTTTTGTCGATTTCAAAGGGTTTTTTTGTGAACACCAGCTACTGGTGAGACAAATGCACATGCAAGTTAAATAAATTAATTAAGAAACACTTCAGGTTTCAGTGTGGTTTTTTTTACCCCTGTGCCTTTCCTCAGTTTTCTAACTTTGACTCAGTCCCACAGTACTGAACCGAGCAAATAACAAGGAAAAAAGGAGTGTCCCTGTATGTAGATAGAATATATATACACATACACATTTTTATAGATATATATACATGTGTAAAAACAGTACTTTCCAGAGCTGTCCCAAGTGATGTTTAAGTGTCAGTGGTGGTGCCTGCACTGAAAGGCAGCTGCTCACCCCTGCTCCCACGGTACTTGTCACAGCCACGTGGCAGAACAGGTTGTTTTGTACCCTTTGACTGTATTTATCAATTTCAGGTATTTGAAGAGCCAGTTTTTATTTTGCAAAGTAAAAAGGTCTCAAAGAAAAGAGTATGTGGATCAATGGGTTGTTCTCCTGGTTGTTGGCACAATCACTGCATAAACACCTGTGATTAACCAAGGCATGAAGAATAAGCTTGAGATTCTGACTGTGCCTTCACCCAAAATGAAGGGGGGAAAAAAAGACTAAATAGTTATCCCCAGGCACATCAGGCCTAAACTCAACAGAATGCCAGAGAAATAGCCATTTCAACCCAAGATACCTTGACTTAGCCATTCCAAGAGGCAGCTCCTCCCAGAATATACCCATGTACACAAGCACACACACTTAAGGCAGAAAATACACTAATTCTCCTCCAAGCATAGAAAAAAAAACCCCACTCTTGTGGCTTAACACAAGTTGGCAGTGCCAGCACTTAATAAAACACCCAGACACTCACTGTGGTCAGACAGCACAGACACTTTGGGAGGGATGAGCACACCCACACAGCTCTGCAGATGAAGCTCTCCAGAAGGGCTGTCCCTGTTGGAACGATGCCACCTTGCCTTCCCTGCCTCCTAAATACCACCTTTCTTTTTTTTCCCTTCCACAGCCTTAATTTTTGGCTTGCAACTATTCAGCTCCATGTCTGCTGACACTGTTTCTCCCAGTTTCCCCAGCAGCACCAGTCAAGTGATGAATCTACAATGGCCTGTTCCATTAGGCTGTAGAGTTCACTGTGCCGTGTTCATCCCCCTTCTGCACGTTTGTTCCCTGAGGAAAATCCTCTGGAGGCTCTTCCCAGCTCTCCTCTCCTACATCCCGCTGCTGTCAGGCCCTTACCCCGGTCCCTGCGGTGTCTGCGCTGCAGGAGCCGCTTCCTCCATCACTGTCACCCTGTGGGTGGCACATCCTGCCCTTGCTGGGCACCTCAGCAAGGAAAACACACTCTAAATTTACCTTTAGGTTTTCAGAGCATCCACCCACCCAGGTCACGTCCTGATCTGCTGCCCTGGCTGACGCTCCCTGTATGTCCGGGCACTCCCATGGATTTATTCCTGCCTGGCGCTGAGGAGGGAGGGCTTTGAGGTCACAGCTCTAAAGGCATTCACAAATACTCATCATTTCAGTGGCAGAAGCCAGGACGTTTCCCGGCTATGGAAGTCCCCTCCGCAATACATCAATGATTTATAATTAAAGTTCTAATCAGAAGTACTTTGTAAATCATTAGCAGCTGCTTTAGTAAGTGCCTAATTATCACAGGTCCTCAAAGAGCTCAGTAGGGTGAGAAGTTTCTTATATTTATCCACCTTCTACTGGTGTGTTCATAAACATCTCTGTAAGGCAAAGCATTCAATTTGCAGCCAGCCCATAATAAAACATCAATAAGAGAAAGCTATATATAAAATTAAATCACAACAAAGCACTGCCATCCTCAGGATGCTGCTGTAGCTTGTGGGTAGAGGGGAAGCTGGACAGATTTTTTAACCTCTAAAATAATTTTTCATAAATAGGCTTGAAAAGCTTTAAGCAATGTAAAATTCAGATCAGATTCAGTAAATGTTACCAAAACAATGGAAAAAATTAAAATATTCAGAGGGTTTTCACTCAACATCTTAACTTTATACAAGATACATCAGTCTAGGGCACAAACTCTGAGCTGAAATTATTGCTTCTTTTTCCTTTCTTCCCCAAAAAGAGAAGGAAAACATTTCAGTCCAACAAAAACTTATTTTCTATCAATTAATGAAACCAAGAAAAAATAATTACTGTATTCATTCAACTCTGTTCCTCACAGCCTACAGACACACTCCACCTGAAAGTGACACCAGGTGCTTCCTAAAGGGAAACCTCCATCATCTGGCAAGAAAAGCAACAGAAGTTCTTAAGGTTTGTGGGCACAGGGGCACAGCAGCTGCATCAGCTTTTTGGGGGAGTTCTCTGCTGGCCAGTGCCACCAGTGCCACACACTGGCCAGTGCTGGGGCTGTGGGGTCAGGCAAAGACAGTTCCTTACGAGCTACCCTGCTGTGACAGGGTCACTGCAGGGTGAATTAGTCTGCAGAGTCAACCATAAATTAGCATTTTTTCCACCTTAACTAAAGGCAGATGTTTGAGAGCATCTCCCAGTTCCACCAGGTGGGTCTTGCTCCCTTTCTGCAGCGGGAGAAGCAGCAACATGAGGTACAAGGGCTACAGGCTAAAACCCCCCAGCAGCTTGAGCTGAGCAAGGCACAGCACAGTCCCAGAGCAGCCTGGAGGCGAGTCCACCAGTTTCTGGCTGGAGGGTAGACAGGGCAAGGCAGGACAAAGCTGTAACTTTGCCTCCTCTCTACTAAGGGTGAACCTTTGCTTTGTTCACCCTCCTGCCACCTCTGGCCTTTTCAAACTCCCTCTAGAACAACCTTTTTCAATAATCAGCTCATTGCAGGCAGTGGCACTTGCTCAGCCTAAAGCCTGCCCAGAACACTTTTGCTGGAGTTTTAAAAGAAAAGGGCAAAGCCACAAGGATCAATAGTGCCATAATTTTGCTTCTTGCATCCAAATGGGGAAACAATACAGAAGTGAGACCAGGAGTAATACAAGACTAAAGGAAGGCTTGTGCTGCATCCACCTTCATTAAAAAAAAAAAAAAAAAAAAAGATATTTTTGAGGAGGCTATAGCATTAAAAAGCAGTTAAGTTTCTCCTCTTACATTTCACAACATTGAAATTACTGTTTTTCTTTGATTACTATTCAGTTTTAAGCTCAAAGAGAACAGTCTGAGTCACTGTTTGGATCAAATCAGTTTAAAATCAAAGTATTTTGCATACCTAAAGTTAACACAAGGCCTGGACTAACTCCTGCTGAGGTAACACCTGAGCCAAGGGAAATCAAAAATTTCAGTGGAAACTGGACAGGACCAGCATGAAAAACCACTGTCACAAACCACGTAAGAAAAACAGCCAAGAGTTTAGAAGATTAAAAATAACCAACAAATGACAGAATGCTGAACCACCACCACATCTTTACCAAACCATGTGCACCAAAACTACTGCTGGAACAAATCCTACCTTTAACATCCACTCAACAAGATGTATCTTTGCACCGATTCCATCAGGTATCACGGACTTAGGACAAAGCATCACATTATTTCAAAATAAGAAGGCAAATCAAGTATTATATATGTACATGTTTTAATTCATTTTAAAAACTGTCCACATTTAAGGATAGATTTCAAGGACTCCCTTATAGTTTTGCTGTTACATTAGATTATACCTGAATAATCTGCATAGTAACTTGAACATTACAGTTTTCTTCTCTTTTTTGTTTGTTTGTTGTGAAGTTATCGGTTGCAGGTAGCAATGTAACATCTCAACCACAATCACAATACGTGCAGGATGTCCAGCCAGAAGCATTTCTCAGTTGACTTGCAGTAGCAGGGCACTTTATTACTTGTGAATCAATACTTTTTTTTTTTTTTACTTTTTTTGTTTTTTTGAAGTTTAGTTCAGATGTGGCTCAAGAAGCAAAAACAAACTTTCTTTGCTCAGTCTCTAGTGTGGGGTCAGCTCCACAGCTGACTCTGACCTGCTCCACTGGAGTTACTCCAGTCAACACCAGCTCCAGGTTCTGACCTCTAAATTTATTTTTTTTCCCAAAACACACCTGTATTTGCCTCCATGCTCTCCTTAACATGAGTGCAAACTTAGGAACATGGTTTGAGTCCCTTCATTAAAAGGCCTGAATGAAGGGACTCTGCCCCCAACCCTGCTCCCTGCACGGATGGAACAGAGAGGGCTCAACGCTGCCACAGGCAGTGCAGGGAGGAGGGAAAGACACTCTTGAGAAGGGAAGAAGCAAAAAAACCCCAAACAACAAAAAAGCTAATTCTGCTCCCAGTGGTAAACTTTGACATGTGAAGCATTTCTGTTTCCAGATGATCAGCCCAGCTGCTTAAGAAGGTATTCAAACCACCTGCAGTCACAGACACTGAGTCTTCTGACAGACTGCACTGTGAAAGCCCAGCCTCAGCCTGGGTGTCTCCATGCAATACTCACCATGAGGTGCTGTGAATACCATCCCTTGCCCCCCCAGAACTTTTCCTCACCCACAGAAAAAAAGTGCTTTTGCTTTTTCTACCTGATCAGTACTTGGGCTGCTCGATGCTGCTGCCTATCCCATGTGCTTGTACTGAGATCTGTCCCGAGGGATCTGCACCTGGCTGGCTGTCAGCTTGTGGTGGATGTGGTAGATGCCAAGGGTGATCACGATCACCAGGCCCAGGATCAGGCCCAGAATCAGAGGCAGGGTTTCTTCCAGCTGCTCCCTCTGGTCCACCGGGCACTTGTGTTCTGCAGGGAAAGGGAAAAGGGGAGAGCCATGAATGTGACACTGCACATCTGAACTCCTGCAGTGGCCAACTGACCTCCTCAGGGTCACAGCTCCTCAACAGGGTCCCTGCACAGCAAAACCAGCTGCAGCAGCAAGGAGAGACAGTGCCAGAGCCATCACCAGAGCCCCAGGGAGAAAAGCAATTGCTTTGGAGGGAAGTAGAAATCACGGTGAACACAGGGAGGGAGGCAAAGGCAACATCTATCACACCAGCCCACACAGTGGAAAGAACACTTTCATGCCCTTCAGCTCCTCTTCAGGCCTCTCTGCCACCCATCAATGGCCTTGCTGGGAATGGAACAGCAAAAGTACAAGCTTCCTGATTCTGGCTGAAGATCTGCTTTGTTTATTTAATTACAGAGTCTATGGCATTGTGAGGCCTCAACATCATTAAGTCTTTAATCCTCCCCATCAGACTTAGCCTGCACATCACTCAGAGATTCCCCCCTCTGTCTGCTGAGGTTTCACAGCATCACCCTGCCCCTTCCCTGTGCTCCCCATGGGGAGTTCATGAGCCCTGGCAGAGCACATGTGTGTCTGTGGCCAACAGCATCCTGGCACCCCATGCTGTTCATCAAATATGGCAAAGAGGAGCAGAGGCCACAGCTGCCCCCTGCAGTGTTCTCTCTGGCTGCTGAGAGTCTGTCATACTCTGGTAAACCATTAGAAAATACCAATAACCACAGCCACAATGGGAAAACACTTTTCTATTGCGCTTGTAAAGGCCACCAAGGTCAGGAAACACATTACACTGGTAATCCCAGCTCAGTTCCCTTGCACTTCCAGAGTCTGCTGCAGGCCTGGATGACAGGATCACAATGTCCTTTGCTCCCCACAGGATTGCTGCTTGTCCCTGCTGATGGACAGGCAGAGCCCACACTGCTGAACTGGACAAGAAAGAATAAAAACCCCGACTCCAGGAGGGGCAGTTCTCTGGCCCCTGGATCACCTTCTACATAGTACTAGAAATATGTGGAAAACTATGAAAATTTTAAGGAAAAAGAAAACGGAAAAATAGAAAGGCTGTGTGTTAGATGAGTGAATACAAAGGGCACCACAAATTCCTCCTCTCCCAAAGACAGTCCAGATGGGCCCCCCAGGCAGCTGATTGCAGGGCACAGAGATCCGCAATAACCACCACGGGCAATGACTCTACAAATCGAACAGCATGTGGCAAAGAGCAGGAGAACCCCAGAGACCCCCAGGCCCAGGCAGGAGGTGACAGCAGGGACCAGGAGGTGACAGCAGGGACGTGTCCCCAGCGGTGCCAGCACCTCCAGGAGCTCCAGTGCATCCTGGAGCGGAGCCTCCTCCCAGCACCAGGCTCACTGTGGGGCAATTGGGAAACATTTCAAGCTGTAAATGAAGTGAAACAGAAAAACAAAAGTGAAATGTAGTCTAGCAAAAAAAGGTCCTTTTCAGTTCCAGTTGCTCACTGTTTCACCAGGAGTGATTAATCACCAGGACTGTGGTACAGGCAATTCAGCAACTGCTGCAATGCAGGGGTTTTGTTTGTAGTAAAGAAAATGGGAAAAACAGATCCTGATTATTATTATTTAGCTCCCAAAATGTGTTTTGCAGAGCTTTATGAAATTCTTCCCAGTTCAGGATGCCAAAGCCTGACCAGATTCACAGAGACCCAACATCAAGCCAACCTGACTGCAGGAAAAGCAGAGCTGCGGGGCCAGGGGTGTTCCAGCCTCACATGTGGATACAAAGGAACCTCTGCCCTGGGAAGGATCCGAGCTAGAGGAGCTCCTGTGTCCCCACCACAAGGCTGCAGCCAGCCTGACAGCCCAGGGGGTGCTGAGGTGCCAATTAGCACTCGGAGATCACAGCAGCTGCACTCTGAGTAGTGCTTTGAAGGTGGTTTAGCTTCAACCCTACAGAAAATGGAAAGAAGGCTGCTGTAAACCCAACTGAGGGCACTCCCCTGAGCCCAAACACACCAGGTGTGCCCGTGCACCTTTCCATAAACAAGAATGATGTTGCATTTGTAGGAGAATGGGGTGAGGGGGGCTCTGCAGCCAGCAAAGAAGGCAGAGCTAAAAGCTGAGGATGGACCCAACTCTAAGCACCTGCTCGTAATACTTGAATTCCTCCAGCTTTGCCAAAGCAAACCGGCTGCAGAGCACAAAACAAGCCAGAGGACGTGGCCAGATCTCTGTGTCCACAGAAAGCCATGGCTGTATTTAAGTGTCTGAGTCACAACTCAAAAAGGCGTCAACTCGTACAAGCAGCCAAGGAAGATATTCCTTCATCCTGACACTTTAAGAGGATTTAAGATAGGAGAAAAAAAAAAAAAGGAAAAAGCAAAGCAAAGCTGGCAGTCTCCAGCAGCTCTCCCCCAAACATGCTGCTTGCTCCACCCGCTGCACCACCCCGGGCAGAACAGGCAGCCTTGCCCAGCAGAGCTGCCTCCTGCCTTCCCAGCACCTTCTCCTCCCTAGGTACATCCCTTTTCTCCTTTTGGAGCAGATCACCGAAGTCTGGGCTCTGTGGGGACTGCAGGGAGAACAGGAATGGGGCTGGGGGGACCCAGCAGGGAGGCACTGCCAAGTGCTGAGCACAAACACCTGCAGCAGAACCTCTGGGTGCTGGCTGCTAGAAGAATGAATTTTGTATTTTAATATGGGATATAGTGTTAAAATGCATAATTTTACAACAAATAAAAGTATTTTCACATTTGTAACAATGTATTTTAACACTTATACAGTATTTTTCACCCCAAGAGCTCAAAGCGGGCACCGAAGCCCACAGCACTGTGGGAAGGCAGGCAGAAGGTACCATTCCTGGTCTATCAGCAAAGGAAGAAGGCAAAGGGGGAGCAGGAGGGGACTCGGGATGGATAAAGTCCATGGCAGACACAAATTCAGATATTCAACCCCATCAAGTACAGTGTGGGCAGTTGGGCTGATGCACAACAAATGGAACACATCACACTGGGAACTGCTATATATATTAAAATCCATGATCCTGCAGCAGAACAGCCCTTTCTGGTAAGTTTTCACCTGTATTTCGCTCTGGGTCACAGGGATCTCATCACTTCCCAGACTGCTGAGATTTACCCTTGGTCTGGGAAAGCAAAAAGGTCCCAGGCAGATTTTACCCATGATGAAGTTCAGGTAACGCTGGAGTTCTGCAGCACCCCAAACACAGCAGGGTCACCCCCTTGCCAGAGAGCTCCCTGCCCCACGGAACAAGGGCTGCAGCTGGACACACAGGAGGAGTTTGGGGGCACTGCAGCTGGACACACAGGAGGAATTTGGGGGCACTGCAGCTGGACACACAGGAGGAGTCTGGGGGCACCGCAGCTGGACACAGCAGGAGTGTCAGTGCACTGCTCATTGTTCTCTCGGGCTGCACTGCCTCCACGCGCAGCACCCGCCTCGTGCACGGCCTCGGTTTCTATGGTGAGTGCTCGTCCAATTTCTGCACTAGGCTACAAAACCACCTAACGGGCCCATTTTCTGTTTCAGATCCTCCTGCAGAGCAAACAGCAGCACAGCAGAAAACACTGAGCCTCCCACGAGCCTGGGGATCAGCACAGGGGTCGTCCAAAGGGATGGAAACACAGGCCAATTGTGTCTGACATGGCAAGATGGGTTGTTTAGATTTTGAGATGGGTGTTTGCAAGTAATTAGCTTGAAAAAAAATAAATAGAATGATTAGGTCCCTTTTTAAATGTGGCCACATACCTTGGTGCCAAGGACCTTGAGAAAATTTGGCCCTTGGTTGGGACAGCTCAAAGGGAGTTGAGACCTCCCAGGATCCCAGTCCCTAATTCTCAGCCTTGGTATCCCTTTGTATTTTGCATCATGTTGCATTATATTTGCATTTATATATATAAAAATCGAAAGAATTTTCAATTTCTCTAGGATTCTTTTGTTGGTTTAAACGTTCTCCTCACACCCTCTGGATCCCATTCTCATTTTACTCATCTTTAAAGCTGAAAAATACAGACACATTTTCCCTATTAAAAAAATGAATTACCAAGTTCTGAATGAAAAAAAATGTTCTGCTGCTTCTGGACTGTATAGTAAATAAATATATACATATATGGATGTGTGAAGGTTGGAAGCAGTGTCTTTAAAAAAAAGTAAGATAAACAGTATACTGGTATATGAGTTTAAGCTTTCAAAACAATAGAAGCAATCCAATCACTTTGTACAAGCTTTTTAATCTATCCCTGGCAGAACAGTGTCAGGACTAATGAAAAACCCTTTCCCCACTTCTTTGTGGTAAAAGGGCCCCGACCCTCTCGCATCTCGGCAATTCTTCTGCTCTAGCGGGTCTCTTTCTCTGTTCTAAAATATTTTAAAATGTTCTGTAGCTTGTTCATAATTAATAGGAATTTTACCTAATGGGAAATTAATGAACCAAAAAGGAGAAGGCTAATTACTGTAATTTAAGATTGGCAGTGGTTCTCAGGCCCCACAAAGGACCATGTTTTGCCATGCGAGTGCCGGGGACAGGCGCGGCTGGTGGGGACGCGCTGCTGGGAGAAGCTGCACAGCCCCGGGTGAAGTTTCATTGATAAATGACCTCTCAGGCACTTCTGACCACCCTCTCCAGGTGCTCTTTGCTATTTAACTTCCAGTGGAATCCAACAAAAAGAAGGGTAATTGAATAAGGAGAGCCACAACAAAAAAAACAAAGCCTGACAAAAAGAGAAGCCTCGCCTTCCTCTGGAGAAGGAATTCCCCACACTCTAAAGTCTGCTAAACCAACCAGGGGCTCTCTGTGTCCTGGAGGAACATAAACTACAGCAACAAAGGGGGAAAAAAAGAAACAAATCTACTGCCTGACAGGAAAAAGCACATCATGAAAATGGCAGGTAGATTCCTTTGGCAACAAGCCCCGAGTTCAGTTATTTGAACTGGGAGGTCTCGGACTTCATTAGTTTGGTATCACAGAGACACAGCAGCTCAAACAGAATCCAAACTTGCATATTTTAAATACGCCTTTCCCAGCCTCAAACGTCTGCCCAGCCAAACAGGAAGCCTGGATTCACAGGAAGAGGGTAAAGATGCACCACCAAAAAAAAATACAGCAAATTATTAAATTCTACTGCCTTCTCCCTGTACACTATGCAAAATGTGGTGCTACTTTGATACAAAAAAAGTGCGCCCACAGATAAAACCTACTCTGTACTACCCTGGCCCTGCCATGAGTAATTCAGCCACGCAGAGCTCTGCCAGAGCCAGAACACGTAACATGGATTTACTCCATCGGTGAGAGGATGCGAGTCATGAGTGCAAGTGCTCAGCCCTGCAGTCACTGCTGGGGTTTCATTGTGTTCTGAAATATTTCCCACACGCAAAATAATAAAGTCCCACATTTTTAATGCTAGGTGTGAAAATAACACCACCATTTTCTAGCTTGTTATTAAAAGATCTGGCCATTACATATTTTATTTGCATCTTGTTATGATAATGGACTTAGCTAATTTGATAAGGTAGCGCTATGAAACACAGACTAGTCTCACCTAATTCAGATGAGCATGTTTACATTCCCTCATTCAACCTGATGGAAAAGCCAAGTGGGAGTCAGGGAAAAACACCCCCGTGAGTTCCTTGTGATAAAGGAAGCCAAACTGCAGGAATTCTGCCCCATGGCAGTATTGCTGCTGACTCCAGTACAGCCCTTTGATAGAACCAGCAAGCCTTAACTTACATTTTCTTTTATCCACCATTACCATTAGAGAAACCCAAGAAGAGGGATGGCATCCCCTGTGTTTGGCTCATGAGGGGCCTCGCTGAAGTGCCTGTTATGCTTCCTTCACCCTCACAATGAGCATTAATCAAAGCCAGCAACGTGCATCCCAAGTCATCTCCTGGCACCACAGCCCCAAGTTTTCCTCAGCTAAAAAGCCCTGGGGCTGTGCTGAAGCACCTTCTGTGCTGCAGAGGAGAAACCTGAGCCTTGCAGGGCTCCCCAGAGACCCTGCAGTGTTGCGGCTTGCTACAAGCCCCTACAGAAGCCAATGTACATGCAATGATAGCCCATGATTTAGCAGGTTGGCTAAATCTGTAATGTTTCTGGAGGGTCACAGAGGCAGGGAATTGATTGGAGGGATTTCAGGGAGCACTGATGAGGGAGCGGGAGCGAGGGAAAAGTGCTCTCATAAAGGTGGGACCAAATTCCTTCAGGACACTGCAACATCCCCA
The DNA here is from genome assembly GCA_035583235.1 of Hafferia zeledoni. Classification (NCBI taxonomy): domain Eukaryota; kingdom Metazoa; phylum Chordata; class Aves; order Passeriformes; family Thamnophilidae; genus Hafferia; species Hafferia zeledoni. The sequence continues at coordinate 783,477 of JAWWEV010000115.1, forward strand.
AAGGGCACAGCAGCATCAGCACCTTGGGGGTGCAGGACTTGCCTTCACCCTGCACTCACCTTCACTGAAGACAAAATCCGCAGTGATGTCGAAGGGCTGGAGCCGCACCTCGGACAGCAGGAGCTGCACGGACTTCTGGTGGTCGCTGGAGATGAGGGAGATGGTCTGCTGTGCCTGGCACTCATAGGACATCCCCGCCGGGGTGACGAGGGCTGAGAGCCGGTGCGAGCTGGCTGTGTGTTTCCCGGCTGGGACACAAACAGGGGTCAGGTCCCATCTCTGGGGGCCCGACACGACTGCGCTGACAGCGGTAACGAACCGAACACGAGGGCAGGCAATCAGTGCGCAATGCGGCGGCTGCGCGCTCTGCTGCTCCTACAGTGCCGTGTCCCCCTGCGGGGACCCTGCTTGGGGCAGGACACCCCACACAACCAGGGCTGTCCACAAGCAGAAGAGGTGGCTGCAGCACACGGCCCTGCCAGCACAGAGGGGACAGCTGGCTTTGCTGCCGCTGGCTACACTTGTGTCACAGGACCTGGAGCCCATGAAGCCAGAGGAATGGTGTCTATTGATAGCTGTGCAAGGTTTAGCCTGGGACTGTGCTCATACCCCCCACGTTTGGGAAATGGCCACTCCTGCGGCCGCATTTGGGCTCAGAATTCAGGTGGGAAGGAGCAACACAATTTGGAGTCCACACCACAAAGGAAAACAGGCCATAATGCCCTTCATGAAAATACAACGTGACCATTTCACCCAAGCGTAAATTACAATGAAATATTTTCCCATCAAGCTCATTTTACAAATGAAGGCCAAATGCGGCTCAGCAAGGTGGAATGAGGGATACCTTCCACCTCCTGCTCTTCTGCAGCCTTTGTTCCCCTCCAGCAGCACAGAGAAGCAATCAGTGTTTCACACTGGCAGAGGCTGATGAGGCATGGCCACCACCGTGTTGTGGGGACTCAAACACTACAAACACCAGTGGGAAAACAGCCCCGTATCTACTGTATCTCACAGCAAACACTCTTAACGCGCTGTTCACTGGAGTTTGAAAATCCTGAGGAGGAATGATTTGCAGATGACGGTATTTCAGTTTTCAACAACTCATTTCTGAGCAGCAATGAAATAAAAACAAAATGAAAGCCAAACGAATGGAAACCCAGTGAGAAAAGAGGAGGCTGCTGGGTGCAGAGGCGTGTAGGGGTATGATACTGATGTCAATCTCATAGTTATCTTGGGAAACCGCTGCTTTCCCACCTATTCAACCATCATCAGGAGCAAGGAAATAATTAACCTTAAAAACCATCTCCCAAAGGAAAGGAGACGAGCTTTTCCAGCCCAGGTGGCCCCCTGCCCACCCACTCGGGCCCCGACTCCCACCGGAGAGCCCGGGGCAGCACAGCACTCGAGCAGAGATGGGTTCTCCCTCCCACAGCAACCTCGGTGAATCAAAACAATAAATAGGGCTTGGGGGGCAAAAAGAATAGCACACGATTTAAACCCGGCAGCTAGTTCTGGCTTTGTCGGGTGGGTTTAGGGTTTCCTTTTAACCCGTTAAGCTGTGCTCAGGCGAGTAGCCCGCGGGGTGCTCGCCAGTCCCGCGGGATCCGCCTTAAACCCCATCCCCGGGGTGCTTACGGCTGACGGCGTCCTTGAAGTAGGTGCGCTCGGAGGTGTCGTAGGTGAACTGGATCCGGCTGAGCCTCCAGAACGCCTCCGGCCCCCGGGACGTGTTGTGCCCCTCCTGCCGAGACAGGGACGGTCAGGACCCCGCAGCGCCGCCGCGCCCCCTCCCCAGCTCCCGGGCGTGCGGGGGAGCCCGTACCTTCAGGAAGAAGAGTTTGAGGGTGTACGCTTGCTCCAGCCAGGAGAGCTCCAGCTCCGACTCGTTAGTGCCACACTTGCCCTTCATCTCGGCGCCCCGTGACAGCGGGATATCGGCTTGCTCCGTGATCAGCTGGGAACGCGAAGCGGGGGCTCAGGGAAGCGGCCCCGAGCCCCCCACTGCCCCGACCGAAAATCCTCGGAGGGGATGGATAAAGGACTTTGCCAAACTACCGGCGGAGTCGTATGTGTGTCCCGAGCCATCCCCGGTCCAGCCGGAGCCCCGGGTGACCCCCGGGCCACCCTGCCTTCCCCGGCCCCCACTCACATCCACATAGTTGCTGGCCCACACGTCGTAGGGGACGATGAACTTGGCGGCGAATTCGGCCATGAGACACGTCGTCCGGTTTTCCCGCACCACGAAGATGTCCTTCTCGGGGTTAGGGGAGAGCCCGGAGAGGTTTTCAACTTCTTGCTCGGCGGCCAGGCGAGCCGCGGCGTCTGCGGGCACAGCGGCGCTGAGCCAGGCAGCGGTGGCCCCTTCGCCCCAAGCCTCTGCCGGCCCACCAGCACACCCCCCTTTCATCCCCGAGCCCGCTAGAGTAAGCTCCTCTGTCGCGACGGGGAGTCCCTGTCGCGACAGAGCAGACAGCGCAGATAGGACAGCCGGTGGCGGTGATGCAGTGCTCTAAGAGCGTCGGGTCTGTCTCAGCGCCAGAGGCTGCCTCATCGCGACAGGGCTCCGTGTCGCGACTCGCCGCGGCGGTACTCACGCAAGAGGAAAAGCAGCCCCGGGAGGTGCCCCCCGGCCATCCTCCCTGCTCGGTCCCGGTGTGGCCGCGGCTGCTGCAGCTGCTCCTCCCAAAGGGTCCGCTCCGGAGAAAAGAAAAAAGAATTAAAAATAAAAGAAAGAAAGAAAAAAAAAAACCCGCACACCTCCTTTCTCAGGAGCAGCACAGGCTGCAAAAGCACTCTGCTGCGGAGTGGCGGGGAGGAGGGACGGGGAAAGTGTGTGGGTGTGCGGGGAGGAGGAGGAGCAGGGGAGATGCCGGCGGAGCTGATGGAGGCGCCCACGCCGAGGGACGGGGCGTACGCACGGCCGGCCGGGGAGGAGGGATTCCCCCTCCCGGCGGTGGGGACTCCGCCGAGGGGCTGTCGGGGATCCCCGCGGGCACCTCGGACCGCCAGAGCGGAGCGGGGCTGAGCCCCGAGCGGCCCGGGCGGGGGCAGCGGGTCCCCATCGCCCCAGGGTCCTGCCACCGGTCCCGGCTGGAGGGGATGGAGCAGGGGTTATCTAGTCCAGAGCCCGCTGCTCACGGAGCGTCACTAATTTCGGCGAAGGCGAACAGCTGCTTCGCGTGTTAATTTAGGAAGAAACGTGCAGCTATTTTTGTGTGGCAAGGTCAGACGCAAACCGGCAGCCTTTTGGGAACGGCCATCGACACACCTGAGCTCCAAGATGTCGTGACAAACCATAACACGTAGTATAACATAAAACATACCATCACGCAGGTCCCGACAGCCCCGAGAAGGTGCATTAGAACAAACACAACGCCGGCCGTGCCTGTGCGGGGCGTTTTGGGGGAGCGGGGGCCAGTGCCAGCTGTTTCGGGGCCCTCACGGGGCTTTGTCCCTGCCCGGGTCAGGGCGCTGGGGGCCAAGGGGCTGCGAGGCGGGTGGTGACAGAGCATCCCCTCTCCGGGCAGGAAGGGCTGCCCGCCCGGGTGTGCGGGGCTGCTGCGCCCCTCCGTTCCCGTCAAACGGCGCCTGCCTTCCCTCCCTCCGAGCTCGGGGCAGGGGCTGGGCTGGATCCCCGGGCTGCCTGCAGAGGCGTCGGGGGGCAGCAGGCGCGTTCCTGGCCCGGGTGAGCCGCCGCTGCCCCCGGCGGTGCGAGGCGGTGGCAGAGGCGGCACGGCCGACACCCCGCGTGGCTCCGGGGCTTCCCCGTTCCCTCTCGCCGAGTGATGCGGCGTTGAAATCTTTTCCGTTCCTCATCGGGAGCTTTTTTGGAGCTTAAACGCGCCGCCACCCTGGCCCCGGGACCAGGAGCACATCGGATTCTTTACAATTTACAGCGACACCAGTCCCAGGCGCAGCGGGGAGCAGGAGCCTACGCCGAGGATGGGGATTTTTTTGTTAAAAGCCAAAAGGGACAGCAGCTATTCAGAGTGCGCGGAGCATTCACCAGTTTGCGTTTCTAGTTCAGGAAAAGGCGTGTGGAGGAAACGGCCCAGGGTTTTGCGAAGCAAGGTGTTGGAAAGGTGAGGTTTGATTGTGGGCAGCTGTCCTTCCTCTGCCAGGGCACACACTGGCAGATGGGGTCTTTCTTGCTGGGAAATAGCTCTTTAACAATAAAAGCAGATACCGAAGGAACGTATTGATTTTTGTAACTATAACGTTGAAATTCCTTTTCTGCCTGCTGTACACATTAAATATATTCTGACCATTTGCTCTCCTATTTCATGATAAAGAGTCAGTCCTGTCCTCTTCCCTACCCCACAGAGCCAGACCTGTATTGGTTGTAATACAGGATTAACCTGTGGTTAATAATTAAATGGTACTATATAAAGGAAAAAAATAATTTTCTATACAAGCCTCTTTGATTGTAACACATATTTCTGTGGCAAGTGTAGTGCCTGGTGTTCTCAGGTTCTTCAGTGATGAGCCCAGTGTTTTAACTGCCCTCTATTTTCTCCTCTAGTCCCCTATTTAATTTCCAGGCTTTTTTAGATTTCTAGGTAGTTTTTAAGCCTCCAAATACATGATCCTGAGCAGCTGCCCCTGCATCCAGCCTGTGTAGGAGGATACCCCAAGGAGCAGCTGGGGAGAGCAGCTGTGCTAGAGACACGGCAAGCCTGACCCACGGCACAGCCCTGGCTCTGCCGGCACCCTCCGGCTGCACAGCACAACAACAAACCCTTCAGCTCCAGGGACAATCGCCACTTCCAGCCTGCACAGACATGTTTACCCTGCTCTCCATGGCCTAAGATTGCCTAAAACCAAGCAAGCCCCAAAACAGGGACAGAGCAGAAAGGTCTCACCTGAGGGAGCCAGTGCGGCATTAAATGAGTGAAATGCTGTGATCAGAGCCAATTTATGGTCACAGACTGCATTATCTGGAACCAGACCTGCAACCAGCCCTTATACAGCCCGTCTCCGCCGCTGGGGGTGTCTCTGAAGGCTGAATCACCCTCACTAACCCCCAGCAATGCCAGCAGTGACTCTTACCAGCCTCCTCGGAGGGAGCAGCAGTGCAGTGACTGTAGCGTGGGGCCTCTGTGGCACATCCAGGAGGGTCAGGGGGTTCTGGCCGATGGGCTCAGGGACGTGTCTGCCACTTTCCGCTGGTTTCATGCACAGCCCGTGGGCCCCAGCGTGTCGAGCCTACAAGGAAATGAGCCCCCGAGGGGTATTTTGGGTCTTTAGTGACGCAGTTTAACTGCACTCAGGAGGTGCAGGTGTTAAAGAGACCCCCACCTGGAAACAGTTAAGTTAATGACCAAGCCCCAAATTACTGGACGTGGAAGAATTGCAGGCTGCCTGTGAGGCCGGGGGTGATGACCCTCCCCTTCACAGCTGAGCTGAATTTATCTGGAGGTTCAGAGAGGGAGAATCTGCCACTTCCCTCGATGAAATTCCACTAAAGTAGAATCCATCACGCTGGCAGGGAATGACATTTTAAACTGCTTTAACTCAGTATCAATGTTCAAATTGATTAGCCTATTTCATCTCAATGGAAATTCTCACCTCATTACATTAGCGGCCAAACTTCAAATAATTTCTGAATCAAATACTACTTAAACAGTATTTCAAAATACTTAGCTGACAAAATTCATCACTTAATTTCAAATTACTGCCTGCATTTTATGCTAAATTGTCAATGGATGAAATACGTATCCGTGTTGGGAGCTGAGCCTGGAAGCTGAGGCTTCCTGCTCTGTGGTTTCACAGAAGCCTGTTTTCCCTCTGACTTGATAAATGTCTTGCTCCTGGCTGAGCAGTGAGCACAGACTCAAATGGGGGCTGTGGACAGTATTTTCTAGCCTTCCAAAGCCTATGTTTTCCCCTGATGGGTTGGATCCTTGCCAGGGAATCAAGACAGGCCGATTTGATTTTCCTCAGAGAGGGACTTGAGCTGAACCCAAGCCCTCCATTTCCAGTTATTTCTTTAACAGGTAAGGCAGTGTTTTCCAGTCAGACTATAAGTGAGCCTAAGATACTTCACTATCCAGTTCCCTCTGTATCTGGTCTGTCATTTGCATCTCCTTACTGGCTAGAAACCACTGCAGTAGGCAACAGGATAAAATTCCAGCTCTCAGCACTGTCTCCACCAGTTGTGTTTTAGAAGACTAATTTAATTAAAAGAAAAATCATAATAATACAAAAAAAGCGTTGTTTGAGATGCCAGATCCTGTCCAGCACACTCTGAAAACCCTGCTGCTCCCAGCTCCATCCAGCACTCGAGCCCAGCTTAGGGAGCAGGGAGAGCTGCTCCTCCTTTAAAACGTTACGGGTCACAAGGAGCAGGAGATGCCTCCATAGGTTGTGGTATCAGAATGGGAATTCTGAATATGCATCCCAGGTTTGTTTAAACCCTGCTTTAAACACCTGCAGACTCACTGACCTCTGTCTCAGCTGCATTGTCAGAGCTCTGCTACACTGGGCTCAGGCTGCTGCATCTCCAGGCTGTGCTGCTACTCTGCACTGGGGGGGACCTCTAGTGCTGCCAGGACCAATGCTCACAGGGCTTCTATCACTTAAATAAAATAAAACAAAAAAAAAGACTCCTTTGACTAAATAAGCTGTGATAGAAATATATTTACACTATGCACATTTTTACAGGAAATACAACTTGCTAAACATTTGCAATTAATAATATCACCGCCCTGCAATTCACTACAGTCAAAACTAAAGGATTTGAATTTTTAAGGTTTTTATTAGAGAAGTTGAAAGTTTCATCTCAAGACTGACAATAACATAATTATCTCTTTTCATTTATTTTGTTTATAGGAATATGTAGAATTTGTTTGTACAAGCATATACAACAAAGTAATTGGTGCTTAGTACATAGAAATCAGGAATCTGATTTGTTCTAAACTACCAGTTTTCCATGCAGTCATCTTTGAATTGGCAGCATGGACAAATTCCAAGCGGAATGCTTACATGCATTGTTTTGCAATATAACTACAGCAAGCTCTGGAAACATGCAAATTAACACATTAGCAAATTGTTTTTATATCTAATGGACATAAAAAGGTTATTCCTGATATGAAATTCTGAAAATCTGCATAAATACTTCTGTGTAAAATTAAATTAGTTATGTACTTTTCTTTTACTACAAGTATCAAGAATGCCCACGTAATTAATATACACACATATATATATAGAGACCTTGTAATGCTAAAAGTCTTTGTAATTAATCAAACAATATTCTGTGCCATACATTTACTCAGTATTTACCAGCTAGTAGCATGACTGTGGTCATATAGTAGGCATTACAGTCTTAGTAGCATTTGTATCACATGCAAACATACTCTTAGCATTTCTGTTTACTAATTTTTATCACGTGGCAACATGTATGTGATTTTCTACAATGTGTGATTCCCAAGTGTATAAATACTTTTTACATTTTCACAGTTACAAACTTTTTGCCAAAAGCCATTTAAACAATCTTTAAGTTACAATGAACTGTAATACCTGGGATCTGCAGCAACAGGATCAAAATGCAATTTCTATACAAGCAATGTAGGATGTAAACTTTTCTTAAAGTGCCTAATATGTAATTCTTTAGAGCACTGATCAGTTTTGGCACAAATACACTGTATTTCCCTCAGGTTATCCACTGCAGTAACTTTTACAGGATATCAGCTCCTTTCAGACATTATGGTAGAGTTGATATGGCACTTGTGAATGACATCATTAGGCTGCAGAAATACCCTGTCAGGTTACTGTTGCAGCGGATGAATTTGGCCGATGACTTTGTACATTTTGTACTTCTGAATACACGCAGTTACCTTTGCCCTGCCTGCTGCCTGAAAAACGCCTTGAAATGTAATTGAAAATCCCCCAAACTCAGCTCCTTACTATCCTCATTATTGTGGTGACTTGGCACAGGATCCAGTCCAGAGGGCTCGGTAGCAGGAGGTGCTGAGCATGAGGAGCTGCTGCTGTCGGGATTGGGCAGCCGGGGGTTTCTACACAACATACACACATGAGAACAGCAATGGGAGTAACACAACTCGACTACAGCTCTGTTGCCATTTGAGATGATGTTAAACTATCTGCTGTGTTTCGAGGCTCTGATTGTGTAACTGATGCAGGCAAGCTGCCTGTTGAGACATGGAAAGGAATACAGGATGGGGTTTAAAAAAATGTCTTCATCTTCGGATCAGGGTTTTCTGAACAGAGGAAATTCTTACGGAAATCCAACAAAGGAAATTCAGTGCCCAGTGTTAAAAAAGAAACAATGCAAACCTTAAGACTTGGTGGTCCGTAGCTACACTTTACATATTAAAAACAAAACACCAAACCAAACCCCTGCTAAAAACAAAACAACACCAAAAAAGAACAACAACAAAAAAAAGGAAACAGCCCACTTTTCAACCTCGGCAATGTTATTTTGAATTTTGCTCTCATTTTGAAAGGATGCTGTGTTCTCCAACTTCAGTTTGCTTGCTGAGGCTTTAGACCACTGTTGCTGGCCTGCGATCCATCTCTGCTTCCAGCTTCACCATCTGCTGCATCTCCTTTGCCTGCAATCCAAAAGAACCGCGTGACGCGGCGCATCAGACCTTTTGTTCCAAACGAAGCACACGTTTTACATGACAGTGTCTGAGTGAGAGACAGGCAAAACACACTGAGGATATGTGTAAGAACATAATTTTCACACCCCTCAACCTCCCCCGTGTCATTCTGTTTTCAAAAGGAGATGTAATCCTTATATCTACAAATTCATGGGCAGTATTTTTGATCCTATTCCAGGACTCGTAGGTTGACTTTCTGAAGTGTGTGGTAAAATGGAAAGCCCCAGTTTTGGGGAAGAAAGCCAGGCAGGTGCCAATTTGACTGTTTCTCCTGATAGGAAACATCTTTGGGAATTCTCCACTGCTGCTCTGTGAGTACTCCAATGTGTTATCTCCTGAAATGTTTAGAGAATTCATCTATGTTCTGGACTTATAAAGACAAAGAATTTACTAAAATCCATCAGTGTAACATCTTCCTCACAGGAGACAACATTTTTTTAATTAGTAATTTTTTAAATAGTAATTTTTAAAAAAATCTCCATCTGGCCTGGAGATCCTTATGGTTACAGAGGGGGTGTTTTGCAGCTCAGGATTAGATTATTGCAGGATGCTCCATGTGATTACACACACTGAATCCACCTGAAACTGTATCCAAATGCATTATGCAAAATACAGCAGTGAATATGCAGCAGTGACTATGCTATAAACTCTGTGTGCCTCAGGCTTTGCAGGCAGAGTTAAAGCTCTGTGTATAAATGGTAACTGGCCTGGGAATCCCCTCTTAGAGGTTTTTTTTTAATTGCCTTCCTTTCTCTCCCTGTCTCACACAAACACAGGGGCACAATTTCTCCTCCTGTTATTAGAGTGTTTTGCTTGAAGCTCTGCAGTTTAAAGGAACTGGGAGTCAGCATCTCCATTTAAATAACTGGGAAGTTATTTAAATCCACAACTCCCAAGGACCCTGAATAAATTGACCCACAGAGCAATCTAACACATCTATCTTTACAATCAAACTCCTGAGCATTAGGACAAGTTTAAGAAGAGACAAACCAAACTAATACTTTCTTTGGCATAACTGCTCCGTATCCATCATGCAGGGACTAATGGTTAGGGGACTTGATTTAGATAAACTGTGTTCCAAAAGAAGTTGTAAATGTAGCTTAGACAGGGAACTTTGCTACACAAACTGCTACTTAAGAAGTCACCTGTTCTGTATGTGCAAACACATATTTGCATCTGTGAAAATGGGCAGATGTAGATCTAAAGTAATGAGATGCATTGCTATTCCTTTTGCAAGGTAAATGTGGATTTATGCAGATGTAACATACCTGCCCTCTTGCAAAATCTAGCCCTGTCCTTTCTTAATCATCATCATCATCATCATGCTCTTAGGGAAAAAAGTAATTATGATAACAGAAAAGCAACTGTCATAAATATGATTAAAAATTAATCAACACTCTCCATTTAAATGACTTAAAAGCTTGAAAGTAATGAAGAAATAATTTTAACATGAAAACATGGAAACATAATAAATAAATCAATATGGACAACCTCTTCTGAAATGTTGGCTGGGTTTTGCCTGTGTGTGAAATGAAACTCAAAATGAAACAAAACCTTGTGGTTGTTTCTTAGTGACTCACACGTTGCACGTTCTAAGCTTGTGACTTCACTACTGGCACACAGTGTCCTATGAATATTCTGCCAATGTGTTGCACCCAGAACTGTTGTAGAGAGAACCTGGCCTCACAGAGCACATCAGCAAACAGCACAGGACCAGGTGCCTGCTTTTGCAAGCCTGAGCCTGGTTCAGGCAGTGCATTCTGACGTGAACACTCGAGCACAACACTGGACAATGAGCCTTCTGGAAGGCAGCGTTGAACCTGCAGAGCATCCATGAAGGGAGGGGCAGCCAATGGACTCTGCTGTCAAAGTGCTCTCTACTGATCTCACACAGGCTAGGAACCATATACAGTAAAAGAGGAATAAAAATAATTTTTTCTAGCCTAATGAATGGGGGTTTTTGCCATTATGTATCTATAGGTGCTGTCAGTGGTGCAAGATGTTACCAGTTCAAGAGAGTAACTGAGATCAGGCAATGCTGTACCACGGGATGCTCAAGGGCAGCTTTGTCCCTTGGTATGACAGGGCCTACCAGAGATTACTCAGGAAGCCACAGCAGCACAACCATCATAAGTGTAACTGCCATACCTTGTAACATGCTGGAATTTGGAGTTTTTAAGTGCTGGAAGCCTCTCTTCCTTAAGCACTAGGAAGCTATTTCTAACCATCTATTCTGTATTTTGCTATTCTTAGTGTGGAATTACTTATTTTATTACCATACTAATATATGTGGGTACCCTTTGTCTGACTATCAGCATTAGCCATTAATCATACGTATGTTAACACTGAAATAGTTCTCTCAGATCAACAGACACTCTCACAGACACAGTTCAGAACTCTGAGCAGATCTTTCAGTAACAGCAGCTATTGTTCAAGTTAATCTCTATAAATATTTCCTCTGCACATCCCTGTTCATATGCATCTGAATTTGAGATGCTAAAGCACAAAATACTGTTAATATTGTGTCAGGCTCAACTATCTGTGTGCAAACAAGATTAACATTGTGTTCACTATGTCAATGGCACTTCCCAATGGTTGCATTTACAAGGAGGGCTCCAATGATAATGATTTAATTTAGAAGGAAAGCACACTGAAATAAGAGTTTGCTTATTATACGTCCATCCTACCTTGTGTTTGAGACACTGCATGACAGGATTTCAAAAGCTGTTTGTACAAAAATAATAATGTCAAAATTGAGTAATACAACAAGAAGCAAATTAAATGAATGAAAACTGAAGTGAGATTGAAAAATTAATGCAAGAAAAACATACATAAAACAAAACAAATTTAAATTCATAGCAGTTTGTATTGAAGGCTGTTTCCACACATAATTCTACTTTTCTACATTTTGTATTTGTATGAAAATTTTCTCGCCTTGCTTGATCACGATAAACTTGTCTTGAAATTGTCATTAAACAAATACCACCTTTATCTGGACCCAGCTAGCTTTAATACATCAGTGTGTGCAACAGTGAAACCAGAGCCAGCTGGGGATTTGCACCAGTGCACTTTTGGGGCTAAAAGGAAATGGTCAGGACAGCATGTATGGAAATATATGCTCTGATGGATCAAAGCAGAGTGAGTTAAAAAGCTGCTGAGCACTCCCTCTGTGGCAGAGGCCACCACGAGCCCACACAGAGGTGATGAGCAGCACATGAATGAGTTTACTCCATGTAATCACCAATGACTTAAGCTGCCTTCATCTCTCTGCACTGCAATGGTGTGTGAGCAGGCCCAGGTGGGCTGTCACCATCACTCAGCAGCACAAGCTGTAACCCCAGGAGAGGGAAGCATCTAATTGCTCAAAGAGGTGACCCCTTTAATAACTCAACACTTATTCCCAGTTACCTCCCTCCCTCATACACAACCTGGTGGTTATCCCATTATGGTTAAAAGCATAACTAGAATCATTCTCTCCTGTCCTTACATTTTTAAAAAATGGATCCAAAGCTCTCTGAAGCCAGTGGAAGGAAACACCTGGTAACACCTCTCTCTGGATCAAGCCCATCATTGTTTTGTCAACTGTCAGGCTATGGTGACGCTACAGATCTGCTGCAGCCCAGCTGCCAGCCCAGGTCCTGGCTCCCCTGGGTCCTGCCTCCCTGACTTTTGGTACTGAGAGGAGCAGACTGACAGATCCACTCATGCTGGATGTTACAGACAGCACCTACAGAAACCCTGTGAGGGAACAGAACTTGTGGTTGTTGTTCTGGCGGGAGGTGGAGCAATCAGCAGACAGAGCCCTGGTGGCCAAGGCTCAGTGGGAGTGGCCACCTGAGATCCTGACATTGTCACCCTCTAGAATCTACCCAGGCTTTGGCTTCTGGGGCTGTAAGACTCTACCCTGGCAGTGGAAGTACTTGATTTGCATGTACTGTTCCCCTGCAAGATGGCTTTAATTCATATTCTGTTTTCCAGAGAGTTCCAAGTTCTGAACACTTAATAAACAAAGAAGTAAGTACACAACCCTTTAAAGTAATGGGTATTAAATGCTCCCCTTCTCTCTCACTTCACTGAACTGCTGGGTATATTCCCCTTGCAGTTTACATTTGTAAGTGCAGTACTGCAATTCCATGCAATGAGTGCAGCCCTTCTGGCTCAGCCTTTCAGCAAGGGAACTGCTCAGAACGTAGTGTTTCTTCCACCAGAAATAAGATTAGAATTTTCCTTTCCCTGCCAAGTAGTTTTTCAATTATAAAAAAATAGGGCTTATAAACTAGCAGAAAATAATAAGGTATTTTAATTAGGAAAGGGTGTACTAGTACAGATAAAACTCCCCATGCTACTACACATCTCTAGAATTCCGTCCAAACTCTCTGTCTCTTAAGAGTTCAGAGATGCTCTGTGCACATGTTTCACCTCTAATTTTCCAATCAGCACTAGAAATGTTAAGTGCCAATGTGAAGAAAACCGATTTGCTTGAGGTACTTTCTTGGGAGTAATTAAAATGGATACACTGGGTCTTTTATGACTGTCATTTCTCACTAACGAGCATCAGTGGCTGAACAGCTGCAAGGACAGACTCTGGCTGAGCAGTTCAGCTTCCACATCCTTATCTGAAACAAATCTGATTCTCTATCACTATTTAAGTGCCCTCACCTCTTCATTTTGACTCCCCAAGTCAGTGAGTGACAATGAACAAGGTCATTGTCCCCACTTTGGTAAAGGTTTACATTTAGGAGCATTCTGCTCAGCCTGACTCTGGTTAACTGTTTCACTACCTCGATTTTCTTTTAAGCCTTTTAAACAAAATACCTGCTCATTCTGCTTCTCCAAGACTTCTAAATGCTCAAGTTGAACTTTTTTCAACTGATCCATTTCCTTTGACTGCTTCATTGCCAGCTGTAATAGAGAGAAAATAATTGGGGGGGCTGTAACACATTATTAACAGATAAAATAAAAACTTACTTGAAACATACACACATGCATAGTGTCTTGTCCCATTTAGATGGCACAAAACATCACAGGAGTTCTATTATGTCACCCAATCTCAAGAAAAGTTATTAATACACTAATAGAGATCTATTATACATATTGCATATAATACATAGAATTAGCAAACACACAAGAATGACTAGGAATTCTGTTACTTTAAAATACATTCATCTTATATAGATCTTTTATGCTACACATGTGGAACAAAGCAAAGACAAAATCTACTACAGCTGGATTCTCAGCACAGAGAAATGAAAATCAATATCCAGAAATAGTGCCCAGTGACTTGGTCAAGGTTATAGTTACCCTTTTTCTCTCTTCCAAGAACTTTTTTGTGTTGCTGCTGTTCAGTTCTCTGACTCGCCTAAAAAAAATGCAAATGTTGGCCATGAAGATTCATTGGGAAAAATGAAACCCCAAAGCTACAATAGAGTAGAATCACAAACTCTTAAGGTGTATTTTGGTTTTGGATTCTGTACTATGTGGCACTAATGGCAAATTGTACACTCCTCTGGCCACACACCTTTACATTTCCATTGGCTGCTGTGAATGAAGTTTGCTTTTTGCCTCTCAGTCAAGAGTGGTGGACAAAACTTTAAAGACTGTTTAATTCATTTGTGCATCCCTTGCTGCACTCTGCCTTCAGTTTATTTTGGTATATAAAAAGTGCAATGGAAGAATCATCTGATGATCATAATTAAAGTGACCAATGCTGTAAGGTTCTTAAAGCTGCTATTTAAGCAAAAAGATAAGCATACAATTAATATTTACATAAAGTACCTAAATGCAAAGTGCCTCTTCCTAAGATTTCTCTTATGAAAGAGAACAAAAATAGTTCAAAGAGGGGAATCAGACTCATCACAAAGCCTGCAGACCAGACCTGCACTCAGCCCTGGGAACAGATTTCTCTGGGAGTCATGAGTGAGGTCTGATGTCACCAGAGCTCACCCACACCAAGGGCTCTGACAACTCATCTTCCTGATGAGCTGGGGCAGTGCCACTCTCCAGGGGCTGAGTTCAGCAGGAACAGGTTCGAGCTGACTGACCAAAACAGCCCAGTGCCAAGGAGGGAATGTAAAAGAAGGACTGAGCCAGATGGCAGCCCAAAGTGAAGGGGAAACCCTGAAGGCTGATGAGACAACATCGTGTAGACTCTGCTTTTGCTCCCTTTTCAGTAAGGCCCTCATTTCACGTTAAAAGCAAAAGAGGATAATGCACTTGAAGTACAATCATTAAAACCCTTACAGATGTTTCAATGTAATTGTGATTAGACTTACTCTAGTCAGTCACAGATGATCAAGGCATTACATTTATTAAAAGGATAAATATGAGAAAAATCAGCATTTTTTCTAAAGTAGTCATCTACTCAGCATAATGATTAGACCCTGTTTCCATACATAAAAGCATGGTTTTCACAGAATTAATCCATGAGGTCACCTGCCAGCATCTGACAGCATTCTCCCCCTCTCAGGAAGGGAGATGTGATCCTTACCTCTCTCTTTCAGCTTTATTTTTGATAGATTTGTCTTGGCTGATGGCTTTGCTGTTCTCCATGGATATTTTAGCCTGGTTGGCACGCATCTCCTTGCTTTCCCTGGGAAAAACCAAACAAAGGCATTAATGCCCAAGATGCAATTCTTGTGGAGTTTGTTTCCTCTCCACTCTGCTTAATTTTATCCTTGAAAAATGAAGGAAGAGGGAGGAACAAACCACATGAAAATTGCCTTCCTTTGGGTAGACTTTACACAATTTGAGCAACCTCTTCAGTGTTCCAGCCAGTGCAGTAGAAAAGCAGAAAACTAGTAAATTGTTGTTTTAAAACAGTTTGAGAGTTTGGCATTCTGTGTTGGGAGGAGCAGCACAGGAGCTGACTTTCAGAAAGGGCTGATGAACAGGAATCACAGAAGTTTGGTGCCTTTTTTTTTATCTCCAAGTGTTCATAAGGTGTAACATTTCCTGGATTTAAAAGCAGTGGTATCACTGCAAAAATTAGATTGCATTCTAAAAAATGTCGTGTTGAGCACACACTTCATTCCAACACTCCTTTCTCCAAATAAGTGCTTTTATTTTCTCTGCTAAATTTGAAGTAATGTTCGAGCACCCTGTCTTAAGAGGAGTACTGAAATAATTTATTTTATTACTGTGCTCAAGGATATGAAAAAAGTTAGTGTAGGTGTTCAAACTGATTTAGCCTGTTTGCATCAGATATAATTTCCAAGTGAAAGAATTTAAGAGGATTAGAGGACTACTGTGCATCACTGATGATTGCAAAATGAGGCTTTGGCCATGGAGATGCTGAAAGAGCCAACACATCTGTATGCAGCTGTTTATTCTGCAATCCAGCTCTGAGCCCTGCTCTGCTGGGTCCTTCTGGGGCTGTCAGGTTTTCACCTGCAAGAAATAAAAACTGCTACTAACAAAAGAAAGGAAAAATCTTATCTCCCCTTTCAAATCATCTTGTAGGGACCCCTGGTGGATTCTAAGATAGTGCCTCTCACAGTAAGTGAGCTGCAGTGGCCGAAGGTCCCGAGGGAGCTCAGGTCATGGCCAGGGCTTCACTCAGGTCTCCCCAGCAGTGCTGCCCCCAGTCAGACAGGATCCCCCTCACAGGCAGAGCTGTGCCTGGAGCCAGAGGGGACTGGGAGAGGCAGATAAGCCAGGATGGTAAAGGAAGAAAAAAAGGATTCTGAAAAATGTGGCACGGCAGGATTTAACTGCTGATTTCCTCTCGTGTCACAGGGACTGCAGCTCTGAAATTTATACAAACATGTCTTTTTAAAGGGATACTTTAAGTGTGTAAGTCTATCCTTGGTATTTATATATATATATATATATATATATATATGTATTTAGTTGGCAATAAAGTGCATTAACATGTTAATTTATGCCACCAATACTGTTTGAATGACTAGAAATCTCTTCTTCTATTAAAAAAAGCCACCACATAATTTTTCTCTCTCTCTTGTTATTTTATGGAGTACATAATGTTTGTGAATAGCAGCTTCATGTCCCCAGTTTCTGAAAAGCTGAAAGATCACTACATGTAAGTCAATCAGGTGTTCAGTCTGTGCTGGTGGGGGGCACAGCACCCCCAGAGTTCAGTGAGTTCAGGTTCTGAGCAGTGTCTGCTTTGTTTCTAAATGAGCTCAAAGCACAAACTGTAATTGCTTCTTGTACTGCACTTGGAAGGCAGGTGTGTACCCAGAGCAGGTAAGGACATCATTTGAGGTTACTGATCTCTCCACTGGCCCTGTGCCCTCTGCTGTGACATGCACCTCATTATCCCAGCTCTCAGGAGGGGAGCACAGTCCACTCCCACTCCACTCTCACATGGATCCTTTTTTCCTGTGGATACCAGAGCTGCCCCTTGGCTGTTACTTGCACCTCTACAGATAAATGCATGTGTCTTCCTACACACAATGTATTACATTAAAAAGTTTACAAATTATTTAGTGTGAAGTCTTCTGAAATATTTATAGATTCAGGCAAAGTCTTAAATTTGTTTTAAACAGGAAATTCCCCAGTCTGCACTTTTAGGATGTACACACAAATTCCCAAATAACCAGAAAGACATTAAATTGCATTGAATAAAGCAGAAAGAATATTGAAGGTTGTTACTCCTGCGACAGCTGAGAAGAGAAAGTTCCCAGTATTTATCAGGATGTAGATTTTCAGATCTAGTTCTTAGTAGCTCTGAAACCAGAGCAATACATGGACTAAGCATAAATGATTTCTAATAGGAAAACAAGATCCATTGCTAAGAATACAAGAATCATGTACAAGAAATGATAGAGGGCTGTTTAAACAGAGAGATACAGAAATTCTAAATCCAAAGACTAAAACTATGAGGAAAAAAGCTTTAAAAAAAATTAAACTTTGCCTTAGTGTATATATCAAAACTGCCTGTATATATAATAACGTCTATCAAAGTTAAAAGAATATGGAAGTATGTATGGAAAAGAAAACAAAAAGCTAACTTTCACAGGGTATGTGTTAGTACATTATCTTTTAAGCATTGTGGTGACTATCAAATAGGACAGAAAAAAACCACTCAAACTCTAAGAAAGTGATGTGATTTCTTGGGCCAGGTTATAATTTGAACATACAGCACCAAGGATTGCACTTTCCTCTGGCTAATAACTGTGGAATGATGAATTTGTATTATAATTTAACAATTTTTGGACTTTATATTTGACTGGGTATGTTCTGCAGGGCACCCTGAACAGATGGGGTAACACAGAGATTAACATCGAGGTGAGCTCACTGCCAGCCTTTCCTGGGACAATTCTCTGCTGGATGGAAAGCTTGCAGGTCCCAGCATGTGTTCTCTCTGATGCAAAGATAAGCTGTTTTTTCACTCAGAGTTTAACAACTAATTTCAATTCCTTCTTCAAATGTGATTTTACTTATTCCTTTTTCCACATGCTTTTCATGTGAAAGATGCTGAAGCCCATCACGAATGATCTATATATGCATGAGTGCATATGTGTATATGTTCATATGCTTTTAGGCTGCTTTGCATAATAGATCATAGCATAAAAATATTGCCTGCTTACTGCCATTTTTAGCAGTGTGAATATGATGTGTATTTAATTTTATTTAATTTCAAGTGGGCAGGATGGTTAATTACAAAAGCAGCAGTGTCACACCGTATCCTCTGCATTCCCTGTGACTACAGCAGGATACTGTAGGAAGATAATACATCACTCTCATGCAGTTTATCTTGTAAATCCTTGTTTCTATGATCTCACTTTCCATGGACATTTCTTAGAATCACCAGTGCTATAAACATAAATCCATAACTGGCAGCAACTCCAACGGGTATTTCCATATTTGACACTTCTCAGTTTCCAGCCTCTGAATTGAATTTCCAGGGTAAAGTTGATGCAAGCTAACATTGCATCTGCTGCCTTTAATGAATTCAGATAATCCAAACCAGCCAAGAAGCACATTCCTTCATCTACCTAAACCTGATCACCTCTTTTACCTCTACCTTGCACTCAGTACAGAGCTGTCAACACAAAAGGTGAACCATCACCCAGAGCAGACACAAACCACATTATCAGGGAGCACTGCCCTCTCACCTGTCATGGGAGAATTTCAGCTGCTGGGTTTGTTGTTCATGAGCGTTAATGAGCAGTTTCTTCAGGAGTTCACACTGCTGGTTCAAGTGTAAGTCACGGATTTCTTGCTCCTCGGCGCTGTGAGTGTTGATCATCTCAGACCACTCTTTAGTGTGCTGGGCCACGATCTCTTTGACCTGTGGGGCAGCCACACAGCTTTGTTAGAGGCTCTCACATAGGCTGGAAGATCAACTATTTCTGCTGCTGAAGATGATGTAAAGACAATCAGAAAACAGGTTCTAAAAAGTGCAGCTGAACTGTGGAAAATGAAGGTACACTGAGGCAGTTGCCTCACAGAGTAACAAAGCCAGCAAGGACACCCCTCATCATAAAACCAAGTGCAAACCAGTCCCTACTGTCAGGACACCGTTATCAAAGTGCCCTAAAGAGATATGCTCTTGACTGTACTACCACTATTTTAAAACCACCTCTAATGCTGAGTTTATAATGGTTTCACATTTCTGGTTGCCAAGAAAAAAGTATATATTGAAAGTACTGAAGTTAATGCAGAAACGTAGTGAGCAGGATTTCTCTGAGGGCTTAGAGACAGCCTCTCATTGTGTGGAGACAGTTGTACACACACAGTCAGTTTACAGAGAAATCCCATATTTAATACAACCCGAAACTGAGGATGGGCTACGTATCTTTGTTTTATATGCATTAAGTCAGCAGGGAATCTGACAGGGATTCTTCTCTTGCTTATCTCCCAAGGCTCCCGAGAATAATGAGATTAAAGTTTTGGAATGTTCCCAAGAGACAATATTAAGAGGTCTAAATCACCAGAGTTACAGATACCAAAGGATCATGTAGTATCTCGGGTTGGAAGGGAACCATGAGGATCACGGATTCCAACCCCTGAAGAGGAGCCCTGCAAGGGGACGACAGCATGGCAGTACCCTCAGTATTTCATCTGGGAAGGAAGGAAGGATCACAACCACCTGCCTCTGTTAATGCCCAGATGTGCCATGTGCTGCTAATTCCAGAATCAGCATGCAGGCTAAGAAACAAAACTTGTAAACAAAGTTTTTCTCTGGGGATGTTAGAGATAGAGAAGCTTTGCTTTAAATTGCATATCCACCAAGCCGGGAGTCTCATTTCAGGTACAGCAAGATAGAACCTGATGAGAAGGATGTGGAAAACACCAGTTCTAAGACTTTAAATTTGACTTAGATTCAGAAGAACTTAGAACTCTAAACATATGAAAACCAATTTTGCTGTGGATCTGTGTTACACTTGAAGGTTCAGACGCAGTAAATTCAGAGAACATCCCTGCTTTTCTCCAATTTATTAGCATCAGAGTTACAGTTACTATTTCATTTTCACTGGGCTGTGCTCTTGTCCTACTTTCCAGTATTAAGGCAGTGTTGCTTGTCCTAAAGGACAGGGAAAATAACCATTAGTTAACTTCTCTCTTTCCTGTTCTACAGACTGTGTTTGCAAGCCTGTCCTTTCATCTGTTCCTTCACTGGGCCTAAGGGACTAATTAAAATCTTGATAAGGAACTTCTTTTTGCACAGCATATATGCAAGATGTTTGTTTAGTAACCAAGCTCAAGTAGGAATGATCTTTGAAGAAATCTTTCCTTTTTTTCCTTTTCATCCTCTATCTGCTTGATACTGGGACCTACTTTCCTAATGCAGGGGAGTAATTTTCATTTGCCAAGTTAATTGTGTGTGAAGTACACGTTGGGACATTCAGATCTAATTTCAATATTTTATGTCAAACTTGGGCTGGCTGTTTCCCTTGACAGGAGGAGTTTTGCAGATGAGAAGGTGCCTGGTGCCTGGTGCTGAAGGTGTATGTGCACATTGTGGCACTGAGCTGTGCTGGGGCACGTGAGCTGTAATTAAAGCTGATCATGTTCCAATCTGATATCAGAATTAGTGGGCCAAATGCTGTGAAATGCTGAACAACTGTTAATTAATCAAACTCCCACTGTATCAGTGTAATTCATTCAGCATCTCAGAATTTAATCTTATTTAATTGCACCTACACTCATCTAAGATAAAAGTTAATTTCCCTATAGTCTTGAGCACTGTTTTCCAACCTGTTGCTTGCAAACCTCTGAATGATCTGCATGAATAATTCAAGGCCCACACATGGAAATTGAAACAAAAGAAGTGGGTAAATAATCTGGACAGTTTTGATGGAACCACAGTGAGCAGGACACTGAAAACACTAGAGAAAACCAGAGAGGCAGATGACTTACAGAGGAGTTCTTTGGGAATTATCCACTGCACAGAAGCTTGGCATTTCAAGTCTTACATTTAAGTCTCCTTTCAAAATGTCATCCTAAAACCTGACATAGGAGTGGACCAAAATCGATCTTTTTTTTTTCCCAAGTATGGATCACATTGAAGGGAACCAGTTTGAAGACAGGATTTTAAAAGGAACAGAGCTCAGAAACTGCATATATTTGTGGAAAGGGAGAACATGAGTCACATTTATTGGATTTGGAAGATTAATGAATATTCAGATGTCCCTTGTGTATAAATGGCACCTCAACTCCAGACTGAATGACACAGGTGAGAAGCAGAAATCATAGCAAAGAATTTTCTACAGAATATGACTTGAAATGAGTTTTGGAGCTTATGTCTGGATGACTGGGAGCTCCTCAGAGAGTTTATTTCACCAAGAGATTGATGAATTCTTGTATTTTTTAGGTTGTCAACAAATTTCTTGTTATTTAAGAAAGCAGTTCTAGACTTCTCATAGGGGTAGAAGATGGGGGAGATAAGAGAGATCATGAGGTTTTATTCCTGGGGGTTTGAGGGCAGCAACAAGAAAGCAACCTGGTTTAGCAAACCAAGATCTTCTCCACATGAAATAATAAACCCAAAGAATTAAGTTAAAAGAAGGCAAGATGAAAATTAACTTTTTTGAGCCTCAAAGATGTGTCTGTGTTTGTATTTTCTGTAATTGTCTGATTCTTTTCACAGGTCTCAGCTTTTACTGGGGTCAGTCTCCAGCACCTTTCTCCCTCCAGGGATGTTGTACATGGATGAGCCTTCTGGTGTCCGTCCCCTCTAGCCTGGCTCTTTCAGACACTTGAAAGCATGTAAAAAACCCATGGATAAAACTCCCAAAGGAAACAGAACTCAGAACACAGCAGTGGTGCAGCAGCACAGAGGAAACAGCTCCAAGGAACTCAGTGTGAGCCATGAGCTGGAGAACAGCTTTCCCAAAGGAATGAGTCCCAGAGCATATTTATTTTCCACCACATTGGAGGAAAAAAAAAGGAAATAAGCAATGGAGAAAAAAATTTACTAGAAATAAGAAGGCACTTGGTTCAAGAGCAACTTGGACTCCTCCTTCCTAAGAGACAGACCAGAAAATGTTGTCCATGGTGACAATGATGGGAAATGAAAAAGGAACTTCTTTGTGTATATATTTTGGGAAAGTGTTTAGCATCCAAATTTCATGTAACACATATTCTCTTTGTTTAGGTAAAACCAACACAAATGACCAGCTTTGCTTCATGAGGAATAAATATGGCACTTTCTTCAAAAATTTCAAAACAGCAGGAAATTGATGCTGCTTTTAAAAATTCTTTTAAGAAACACTTTTAGACACTCAATTACTCCCATTCTTTTCAACATGTTATTATTGCTGAAAATCATTCATATGCTTCCAAGAAAATTAACTACCACTTGGGTCTCAAAATCTCCCTTTCAGATGCTGCATGTGTTCGAGCTGGCTGTTTGCTTACCTTAGATTTGTGATCTGATGTTAGTGTCTGAATTTTAATTTCCGTTTCTTTCTTCAATTCAACACAATTACTTCCTCTAAAAAAAGGAAAATTGCAAATGTGTGCCACAAGTTAAACATCTCCCCATTCAGTCAGCTCTTACTAATTAAAATGTTAATCAAAGTTGAAGTGCTGCAGTGTATTGGAATGAAATTATTTCTTCTGGCAATTCATTCACAACTTACAAAATATTGTTGGATTAATGATCATTCAATTCAAACACCACATGATTAATTCTGGATTGGCCCTGCAATTATTCTGAGGATGTGTCAGGCATCTCCATTTATGACATTTAGTTCCTCTTCCAGGCTTAAAATACCTTGCCAAGAGAAAGCAGTTTCTGCCTGAAAACTTACAGGCGTGTCCATTGCCTTGCCATGGTTTTATCCTCTGTTTTACAAGTAATTTTGCTGCTTTTATTTAGTTTGAGGCAGAAAAAAAAAGAAGTTATTGGAATAATTACCTGACAAGGTGATTTGGGCATGGTAAATTTGAACACCCACTGACAATGCAGGTGCCCCTCTGTGGGCAACAGTGAAAGGGCTGCAGAGAAGGGGCCTCCTCACCCTCACAGACCGCACCAATCCATGGGGATGAATCCAAGCCATGGGATACCTTGTATGGCTTGGAAAGCAGCACATCCTGAGGACAGCCCTCACTCCTGCAATCAGCCTTTGTGTTGGGGTGAAGTGAACAGGCTGAATGCCAGTGGCAAAGGCTGTTCAGTGCAGGAGGAGTGGGGATTCCAGGGAACAGGCTGGGAAAAGCCTGGGGAAGGCCATGCTGAAGCTCCCCTGAGGGGCCTGTGGGTGAGGAGATGGATGACTTCTACCTCTCACCCACAGAACCGCCTTCACAAGCCCAATTACTCGGGCCGTGCACTGAGTGGGATGAAAAACTATCCTACTGCAGCTCCAACAGGCATTTCAATTCCTGTCTCACCAAAGTCAATCCGTTTGTGAAGGCGGACAAGCTCCATCATTACCAATCTTTTTCCAGTGAAGGGTTTTTGTAACAGAATACAAATTCACAGAGTGTAAGTCTCTGTTATTTTATCTGGAGTAATACAGTATATTGAGAGGAGTCTCTTTTAACATCACTAATATTTCTATGTTGGATTATCCACTGATGGAAAGTGGATGGAGCCACGTTCACTCATCACCTGCAGCTGGCCCTGATAACGATGGTCAGTGCTTGGCTGCACAAACACTGATACATGTTTGCTCTACAAAAGGAGATTTACAAAACCCCTAACAACTTTAAATCCTATTTTAGTATTAAAGTACTGCTAAACTTATGGAAATTAGCAAAAAAACTTCTCCTCAAACAGTACCAGGAAAGCCCTTACTGGAAATAATAGTGTGGTGTGTATTGTGCTCCCAAAGGCCACCAGAAGGACTAATCATTTATTTTCTAGCCCTAGCAAGGGGAATTTTGTAGACATTTCTAACACTCTTGACACTTTGGAAGTAATCTAAAGCCACAGGTAGAGGTTCTGACCACTGTTACCTCTGCCTGATTTGTCATGCACTGTGAAAGAGACTGATTCTTAGCTAAATCAAACATATTTTATCCCAAATTACTCTAATTAGTTCAATCCCTGGACTTTAAGAATCCCAGATATCAAAACCATCAGCTGATCCCTTCTCTGGAAATGCAGCTTTCATGGGATCTCAAGGCAACTTCCTTGGACACTGGACATAATGGGAATTGTCCCCAGCTGCAGAGGAAGAATCACAGTTAAACCATCGAGTCACAGCTGGGAACGCACACCCAGGACAGCCCAGGCTGGTGTCACACAGCCAGGCTCACACACAGACAGTTTAATTTCTGGGCAGTCTGAATAATCAGCAGGATCTTTATGGGCCCTCATGCTGTTTCAGAGTGGGAACACAAACATACCTATCCCCATAAGCCTCTCTGAGATTTTTAGGCATTTGAAGTGTATGACAGAAATAGCACAGGGAGCAAAACTCTGTCCATCTGTCGGTGAATTAAAATGTGATTAAAAATTCTCCTTTGCTGAACAATATGCAGCTGACATTTGCCACACCATGTGGCAGAAATGGACCACGAAAAACTGCACAAGATCAGAAGGGAAAGCCCTCTATGCACCTATCAAAAGCCTTTTTGTCAGGAAGTAACTGCCCATTTCAGAATGAAAGCCTTGAAAACATGTTTTATATGTTCTTCTGTGACTTCTACTGCTTGCACAAGTTCCAAAATGGCAGCCAAGGAACTGAGCATGTCCTGTACTCCCTGAACCCAGGGCTCTGGATTCATCAGGTCATTTAAGTTCAATAAATGTTTTAAGTCTGAACCAATGTGTTCACCTTTACACATGTCCTTTAATACACTGCACAGCTGGGGAGGGCATAAGTGCCTCGCTGAATGAGGTTCCAGGGCTGCCTACACAAAGAGCCTGAAGGAAGCCAAAATATTTGGATACAGAATTAAAAAGTGTTTTCACAGGGGGTCTGTGCCAATACTAATTTTGATTTGGCTGTTAATTAGATACCAGCAGTTATTCTTATAAAACTTAAAGAGCCTTCAGATGACTGAGAGCTCTGGGTCCATGGAAAGTACAGAGTCCTAGTCAGGAACAGTATTTGCCTTTGTATTGCATCTGCTTTTGGAGTGGTCATTTCCAACTCTTTTTTTTTTAACTCACTGACAATTTAAAACTGTCATAAAGGCTTTGGTGGCCATGGAAGAAGTGTTATAAAATTAAGAAAAGAAGCTGCAAGTAGCCAGTGAAGTGATCTCACACTGGAAATCGAATTATCGACTACGTTGTTGATACTTGTCCCATGTGGGGTTACTCTGGAAACTGTTGTTACCCAGAGCTCCCAATCTCCTATTTACTGCACACAGAGCCATGTCCACCTTTACCTTTCTGACACCCCTTCCTTTGCTGGTTTGTCTAGACAGGCAGAGGCACTGGCTTCTTCTCAGTCCAACAGGAACACTGAGATGCTCAAACACCAGAGCACAGGGAAACCTTTCTTTCCCCACCAGAATTATGGTGCAATGTCTGTGGATAAATTCACTGCCACTGTAGTAAATAACTTGACTGTACTTATAAATCCAGCTGTATCAATAACTTTCTGCTGTGTTACATTCAATGAGGTTGAATTAAAACCATAATAAATTAATCAGTCCTGTAGCTGTCCCCTCTCTGTTTGGAGAAGTAGTAATTTTCTGGAAGAAACTGCTTGGATTAGAAATATTTGGGTGCTTACAGTTCTCCTACCTTGGACAAAAAAGTACATGACCCTTTTAAAGGGTTTGTGAGCTTTCAGTAATTTAGTGAGAATTCTCCTCATCTTGTTTCCTTTGGACAGTTCTATTCCTGTCCCCTTGCAAGTTTACAACATGCACACCCAAGAAACCACCACCATTCCAAATGATTTACAGAAAAAGCATTCAGGGAAGAATCCAGTGCCAAACAGGCATCTACGTTCAGTGTTCAGTGAGTGGGTTTGTTGCCAGTTGTTGCTGCCAGATGACAACAATATGAAATTAAGACTAACTATTAGAATAGTTGGATATGGAACTGAAGCAATTCCTGCTGTCTCCATGAAATGCCAGTCACAGGGCACAAGGTGGAGAGGAGGAACTGCTGCCAGATTACACCAGAGCAGCAAGGCAGCAGCAGCTCCTGGTGCTGAATTCCAAATTCCAATTAGACATTTTAATAAAGTCCCCAGTATCTTCCAGGAACCCTTCTGGGACATGTAGGAGATTCACACAGATTATATCCTGGGCAAATCTAAACATTTCACTCAAGTCAAAGGAGTAATGCTGATTTATCTTAGCTGAGGATCTGAAGGATGTTTTTTGAAAAAAAGACTTAACGGCACAGCAGAACTCTGTTTTTCTAAACCATTCAGTATTTGGAAGGCAGCTTTTCCCCTCAAATCAAATCACTGCTCCCCTCTGGTCACTGGGGATATTGAGGACCTTGGTCTGCTCTCCCTGAACACAACAGTGACATTCCTGGAGTGCAGCGAGACCAGACCAAACCACAGACTGAGAGGCTGAGGCAACTCCTTCACTTTGGCTTTGAAAACTCTGCCAGCAGATGAGAGAAAGGCAAAGGGAGCACAACATTTACGGCCTCTTGCTGAACCTTCACGCAGCTCCTTCTCATTTTGATGTAGGATGTTGGTTCAAGCTGCAATTCATTAATCTGAACGACCTTTTAATGAATGGTTTATTTCAGACCACAAAAGCGTAACACTTATTTTAAGTCTAAAAAAAATATTTTGAAGAAATATCTTACCCCTTCTTCTTGATAGCCTTCTCTAACATCTTCTCATATGATACCTTCTCTTTATCATATTGGGCCACTATTTTGTCAATCTGTGTGCAGTGCAGCTTCTGCATGGCACTGTGCTCCTGCAAAACAGTAGGACCTTGCAATTAGGTTGCTGGGATTTTAATGTTTCATTTTATTACACTGAGCATAAACACGAAAACATTTCTTCTCTGTTTGAAAAATTAAGACTTGCAGCGAAACCTTAAAAATATGGTACACTTTGAAACAAAATAATGATGGGAAAAAACTTAGTGTTTTTGAATAAACATCCATTTAAATGCAAGGTAAAAAAATCTTATTTGCAAGCTCAGATCATATCACTTGAAGTTTCTGAATGTAAAGAAGAACAAACTTCAACTCATTCCCCCCTTCCTCTGTGTATCTCATACCAAACACAGTGGCAGCCCCTTGGCCACTGCAAATCAAACACTAGTTATTTATGGAAGGGGAGGAAAAAACTTCTCCTGTGATAAAAAGAAGACTCAGTAACACACATTATACACTTGGGCAGTTCTTTTCCATAACAAGACTCTACCAGAAACAAACCACTTCACTTAGTGCTTACATTTACACTTCATTATTGAACTTGACTTCATATTTTCCTTTATCAGACCAGCTGCTCATAGTGATGGAAATATTTAAGTAGCATGGAAAGCACTAAATATTGAATTTACACTACAATAGGAAAAACTGTTCATTTATTCACATTACTTTATTAATACCCAATTGCTCCACATTTTATCTAATTGTGACAAAAGAAATTGCATTAATTAATACAGCCTCTTCCAGGACTTTTATCTCTGTTTTGTTTTATAGCTCATTTTGCATCTATTCTGTGCTTGCTATTCCACTGCTCTTTGTTATTATTTTCTATACACCTTTGCCTTATCGCTGTTTCTTCCTCTAAAAGCACTAATTAAATACTTTTACCCTCACTTTTACCAAAACATTAACACAAATGCTGCAGTGCTTTTAAAAATCTAGTGCTGGGCTGTGCCCCAGAAATGCAACATCTGCCAGGAGCACATACAGCTTCCAAGTTTTGTATTGAGTGGGGAACTGAATTTTCTGTTCTACAGGGGATTTGAAGGGAAACAATTAGAATCCATCCAGACTAAAACATGCCAGCTCCACCAGGGAGTGTTTACAGTGCCTAAGCAGGCAGGAAAAGACACCAACAGTGACAAGAATGACATCAACTTGACAGCACCAGGCACAGGTGGAGTGACTGAGAACAGCCCTCACACTACCCACTCTCCCCTAAATTAGCAGAACTAGACAATTCCTGCTGTAAAAGACTAAGCACAAACATTGCAAAGCATGAGACATCTGCCCACTCGTGTGACTCCTCCATAATCTGGGAGGGCACGTCACACAGAGCTGCAATTCCTGCTTTTCCCTAAGAACAACCATCATTTAAGCCTTCTTTGTTTATCCCAAACCCACTGTAATCTTTTGCAGATCCTCTCTACTGCTGTGTATGTACTGCTCACACACAACTCTTGTATCCCAGACAGATCTATCCCCCCATTTCCTTCCCTGGTCCTCCCCCAGCCAGTTCATGGCACATGGATCTGTTTGTGCACAAAATGAACAGAACTGGAAAGGAAGATGGGCTGTAACAACCTCCACATGCAAGGCACAAGGAGCACCTCCCTGCCAGAGGGCCCTTGAATTAAACGACCTGAAACACTGTTTAAAATGGGTGAGGTGTCCTGTGCTTTCCCCAAGTCCACTGAATTTGTAGTTTGAATTCACACACCTTTCACATGAACATATTCACAAATCACACTTCATTACAAACCGAAGCCACAGTTCTGTCAGGGCTTTGAGAAGCCACTTAAATGATATAAAAACACCCAAATCGCAGCAAGAGTATCCATGGGAGGAGAGGAGAATCATGTACTGTGCACAACTGGAAAGTGAGATCTGGAGGACTGTCATTACACAATACAAGAATGAGAAAATAAAAAGAAGGAACTACCACTTCCAAATCAGCAATCCATTGTGCAGAACTTTATTAATCTACAGTCCCATGCTCTTGTATTGCTGCTTTTGCATCACAAAATTGAGATTTTTTTTTTAATGTTCTCTTTCACTAGGCTTTAATTCAACCTGTGCATATATTCAGTGTTAGCATGAAGGTGCAGGAGATGAATTTTGGGCTCTGTACTTTTGGGTGGTAATTATGCAGTTCTGGCTGCTGTCTAGAGCCATATTAAATTCCTTGTGACTATCCCTGTCATGTCTGAGACTGCTATAACTGTATCCACAATCATCTGTGGTGCTGTGGCTGTTAGAGGATACAGCCACATAATCCCTCACTATCTTTCTCTTCTGTCTAACTCAAGAAGCACAGAAACTGTGTGACATTCCTGTAAAGTATTAAAATTCAGTAGGGGCCCATAAAAGCAGGCTGGTGACAGAGGAACTGGGTGACTGAGACTCTTTTTTTATAGGTCCATCTCCTTGCCCTTATAGCCCATCTGTGATGCCACCCCAGATCATTTACCTGAACAGTGCTCAGATTTAATTTGATAAAAAACTTGATTAAAAAAAATATAAACCAATGGATATAATTCAGACACATCAGCCATTCTGCAGCTACATCACAATATCCATACTAGGAGATTAAAATTACCTCAAGGAACGTAGGCAGGAAATGCTTTACTTCAAAAGCAGCTGAATGCAGGTGTTTTTATGGATGCATTATTCAAAGAAAAGCATTTCTGCAATATGCAGCAGTGGCTGGATATATTATTTTAAAATTACCAAAAGCACAGATTACCAGAGCTGAGATTCAAGAGAAGTTATTCCAAACAGGGAAGGATTTTTAAGTGGTGACAATTGCATTAATTTACCACTGTTTTTCAAAAGTCCAACAGAAGGACTACTACAGGCTGATGGCTTCAAAATGGGCTGAGGTTTGGATCATGTTCTTTGCTCACAAGAGCAATCACCTGTTCTTCAGCAATCCCCCAGCAGCTCCCTCAGTTGTACACACAGATTTGATTTTTAGAGACTAAAACCAGCCTGGAGAATGTTCTCTCTGCGTCTTCAACTGCTTCTTCCTTCACAGCCTGGCCACAAAGGGTTGGTCACTAGAACAGTGACCTTTCTGCCAGTCTAATGATCTCTACCCTACTTAGACTAGACATCTTATTTTTCCTACAAAAAAGTGGAAAAACCAGCAGTGGAGACTTTACCTCCACCTGCCCAAACATTCCTCTTTTAAATAAAAAAGGATTAATAGCAAAAGCATCACGAAGTCACACTGTGTGATGTGTCCCTGTGTGTGTACACTGGGTATTACAGCTTTAAAGAGCTATGCCATGATGGAAACCCAATTAGTGATAATATGCAGAGGGATTTTAGGAGAATGTTATCGTAGCTGCTGGACTCAAAAGGGCTAAAATACTGAACAGAAGTAAATAAATGAAAGATAACATCAAAGCAATATACCAACAGAGAGTGCTGTGCTCTGAAAAGCCTGGCACCAGTTAATTTCGGTATTAATCTGGAAATGTGGTATCTGTGACAGTCCTACAATACCCTGACAAAACAAACTGATGCGTTCTCATCCAGAGCAACCAACCTCCACCAGCCAGGATTTCAGTGGAGCTGCTGCTGCTTCTCTGCACCTTCTGTTTCCTTATTCCTCCAGCTCTCTGCAGTGTTTAAGGTTAAATGAAACCCAACCTATTCCTGGAACATTTAAGATCAGTCTGCTTAACACCCAGGGTTCCTGAAGCTGGTCAGGATAACTGACTGCACAGCTCTCTGCTCCATTCCAGCTGATGGAATGCACTCAGACCAGTGGTGAGCACACCAAGCACTGCCCTAAGACCATCCCTGAGCTAAAGTGGTTGCACTTTCCTGCTCAGACTCTCTAAATTCCAAAAGCTGTAGCAAGGCAAGCTCTAGGCAGGCACTTCTTGTTAGGACAGACTTGCACTCTGTACTTAAGAGCAGCAGGAACAGGCTGGCTCAGACACAAAGAGCTGTGCTTGAGCTAATGCTGAAAGCCCTTTGAGTGCACAGCATTTTCAGGCTGTGGATGGCAATTTTTTCCTCAGATTACAGGAAGCAAGTGCAAGCCTGAACAGATGGATCTTTTCTTTTTAATATTAGCAAGCACAGTCTTGGCTAAAATATCCTTACACTACTGTGGGTGACATCTATCAGGGACACACAGCATTGAGTACATCTGTTTTCTACATAACCACAGTACCAGTTTTACAGCAAACTGCTGGATGCAAAGCAGTGTTTAAAAATAAAAAGCCCCCCCCAAATTAAGCCTATGAAGGTCAATAAACTGTTCATGTCAAGCTGTGTGGTGACAGACACTTCTGCTTGAGCATGGGCCTGGCACACAACACAAAATCACTCATTTCCCCTCTGCACAGAGTCAGTAATGTAACTACTTTTCTTATACAGCCTTTAAACTAAGCGCCCAACAAATGTGCCAGTTACTGAAAGTAATTTCTTCATACTACATTGTGCACCCAAAGAAGTCATGAAAATAAACACAAATGTTTTAAAAATGTATTAAAAATGTTCAGGCAACTACTGTACATCAGTACATTTTGCATGTACTGCCAAAATCCAGAACTTGAGACATTTTCTTCACTTTTTATGCCTCTTTCTGTAAGAAGAGTAATGGTTTTCTAATGACAAAGGGCAGGAGAAAATTTGCCATGATTTTCCAATATAAAGTGCATTTGGGATGGTAATTGGGACATCACTGCCAATGGTACCAAGCAAAAAGGTGCCTGTGAAGTGTTAACACAGATATAATGAGCAAGGCTGGGGCATTCCACTTTTCAGTTAGACATTCCAGTTCTCTTTGGCCATTTGGCAGTTTCTCCAGTGCCTGTCTGTGATGCAGAACCATCTCACATCATTACTGCCTTTTCCTTCCAAGCTGCTTGTCAATATGTCATGCAAGAGGGAGCTGATAAAATCATTACCTGCAAAAGGTGAGCTTTGGATGCTTATATGGGTCAAACAAACGTGCACTGAATCTCAGGGAGACACACCAAGGGCTGCTGAAGGGAAAATGTGCTCACTGGAGCATATTTCAGTACATTTAGAACACATGTGCCTTTCTTGGTGGTCCAACTGCTGCTCCTTAGTCCTTCCCTACCACTTAATTAGGAGCTGCCTGTGCTAATGAGTGAGCTCTGCAACTGCTCTCAGTCAGAGTATGTGGCTCAGGATGCCCTTAATGATCATACCTTTGCATGTTTCTTCTTTAAGGCATTCAGCTCTTTCTGCTGTTTCTTTAAATGCTTTATGTAAGCCTACAAAAAGAGAAATTGGATCAATTTTTCTGTGGTCATATTGACTTTAGTCAGATAAAATCCTGGTTACTCAGGACACAAATTAGGAGCACACCTTGAAAAGCTTGTCCATACTTACCTTCATTTGTTTTAAATCTTCTATCTTCACTTGAGGAATAAGGTCTATACCTAGGAAAGTATTGATATAGTTTATCTAAAACTTCATACATAAGAGTACATCCCATACTTTAAAATTAGATTTTTACCCTAGAAACCTACATTTAAGACAGCAATTAATTAATGTTTTTCACCACATAGAAAAATAATTGCAGGTTAATGAGAAAATGATTTGTCAAGGTACAGCTAAGGTACAGTTAAGTTCCCTTTCCCATGCACTGCTCAATCAATTGCCTTGTGAAAAAATAAATAAATCAAGGAGTGTTTTAATCTCTTACAGTTCTGGACTGAAGTGTCAAAACACAGCAATCTAGGAATTGAAGAGAGCTCTTTTTCAGAAAACACAGCAAACCATTTATGAACATCAAAATGGGACATGCAAACTCCAGAACTTTGGTGCAGAGCTGGAGGTTGCTCTGGAAGCTCCATGTTCCAGTGGGGAGACTCCTGGGCAAGGCTTTGTGTGACCACAGAAAGGAAACACTTCTCAGATTGAAACACAGGAGTGCAAATTTACCTGCAGCCTGTATGGGAGTGAAGGTAAAATGTGCATTTTGCTTAACACCAGGCTATGAGAAAAGGAACAACAGAACTCTCGGAGACTAAAGGAGAGTTAAAAATGGAGGGGAAACACAAGAGAAGTGAAAATTCTAAAGGAAATGCAATACAACATGCTGATCAGTCACACAAGACTAACTGCACAATTTAGATGAATGAAAATATATTCTGATCACTTCAACTGCATTGCAAACAAAACCCAATCTCATTTCATGTTTATGCTTTAATGAATGCTTTGTGACATATTATGATTTTTAAAACTACTAAGCACATCCTACATGTAATTAATAATAAAAATGTCAATACAATGGCATGAGAGTTGCAATTTCTAATTTTTTTCTGAGGTTTTACACCAAAATCTTTGCCTGTACGTAAATACACTGCAAACAAATTTAATTAACTGCTCTTAATAGTGTCTGTGGACTGTAAGATTTCCCTTGCCCTGAAAACGACTTTCTGACTTTTTAACTGGAAAATATTTAGATGCTGTAAAAGAAAAAATAAAAAAGGCAGGGGGAGGGAGGCAATCACCTTAGGGAATATGGTTTGGAAGTCAGATTCTCTCGAAGTCAGAGAATGAAACCCCCCCAACATTCTTGGGCATTTGAGAGCCTTCCCCAGTCAGTAATTTCTCATAGCAAGGTGAGTTGTGTATTGTAACAGTGGTAGAATTACTCAGATCTTAAGAGATCACAGAGATAAGCAATACAAAATAAGAATCACTACATGGGATATAAAATGAGCAGCTCTATTTTAATATGCAAGAATAAGGATCAAAATTGCAGACAGGAGCACGTTAAGTACTGAAATCTCAATTTAAGACCAGGCTGTGTCAGACTGGTGTGTTCTAAACAAACTTCCTCAGGGTTTTATTTTAGAACAGACTTATTTACTTTGTTCTCTGAGTCTGACTCCATGGCAACCAGGAATCAGCTGCTAACCCAGCAAATTCCACGCTTAATTAATGCACAATAAAACCAATACTTGTGCATCTTGGTGATGATACATGAAATATGAAAACACCTCACTGCATAAAATAATCAGGGGTTTACACCAGGGAAGACCCTTGAAAGAGTTCAGGTGCCAGAGACAACCTGGTTTATCGCCCAAAGCGCCCCCAGAGTGGCACCTGGCTCCTCAGGAGATCCCTGACCAGGGTGTACCCAGCCATGTCCCTTCAGCTCAGCAACAAGAGCCATCAGTGCCCCTTTTCACTGCTCTAAACACCACTGGGCCAAGGGGGATGGGAGCAAATGAACCAGATTCTAATTCTTGTGGCCCATTAACAGAAGTATTTATTGTGTTTCATTCAGCTGGATAAATTTGTTTTCTCACTTAATCTTCATCACCTGTGATGATATGGGAGAAACAAATAATCCCTTTTGGCTCACAAAATGACTTTGTAGAGTGAATAGTGAGGAAAAAATACTTACCCACTCATAAATGAGCACATTTAATATGGATTTTTTTAACAATAAACATGCCATTTTTATTCAGAGTAAAACCACAAAGTGAAAACATTTATAATTGTTGGGAAATCTCTACAGAATCCAGTGAATTCTAAACACCTTTAATTACTTAAATCTGCAACTCTGCCAAGGGATTTGTGAAGGGAGAAAAAAAACAGAAGAGTTTCTGTGGGCTATGCCAGATAATTGTCACTCCTACTGGACCTGCTCCAGCAGATCTTTAGTAAACTCCTCCAGAGTCCTGCATGTCACTACTACAGGTGTACAGTAAAATAAACTGGTATTGGCTTATACAGTTATTTAGGTAATACACAAAAATTGTTTGCAATCAGACAAAGAGAAATGACCTTCTAAAATTTTAAGAATGAACAGAACTTCAAAATTAAAACTCTGTGACTTTCTGAGTCATTTCAGAATGGAGAGTTGATTTTTGTGTACCTTTCTTAGTGTCAGGGCCAGATCCAAAGCCTGCAGTGGTACTTGGTCGAAGTTCAGAGCTACTCTGGGGTGTCACATTGGCTTTGGGATTATTGGCTTTGCCTTTTCTGTCATTCTTTGAAGTGTCATTTGGTACATCAGCTATATCACTCTGAAAGAAACATTCAGGGCATAATAAATTAATTGCTTTGCTACCTGTATTACAAAGGTTGGGGCCTGGGAAACTTCTGAACTTGCTTAGTTTAAACACAATAAAACTGCAGCATCCTTTCAGACAGCACTATAGTAATGTATTTCTAACCTATTAGAAACAGCTACCTACTAAAATACAGCTCTGTTCTCATTCCTTGGAAGTTCTGCTTCTAAGGGACGTATGAGTGTGAACCACACATCAGTCAGTGAATGGTTCATGATAATTATAATCACAATAATTCAGTACATGATAATTAACATAAGCCAAAGTGGCCTATATTTGAAAATAAGAAATGGTAAGGTCACATGCCTTGACTGGAGAAGGACCGGTTTATGCTCATGAACATAAATGGGCTGTTTGCCCCTGAGTTCTACTTACAGTTTCGATACCCATAGCCCTCATTTGGTCTGCTCTTTTTTCTGTGATAGACAAAAATTTCTTTGGATCTGATAAAGCATCCACAATATCTGGAAGAAAAAAAATAATCAACTTTTCAGGATCTTCAGAGGCATTTAGAAGCTAATCTTTTACAAATGCCCTATTTACCCCCCGTTGTTATGAGCCAGGGCTTGAAACAGGACTCCAGCTTTCTGTAGTAAGTTTGAAACAGAACACACAGGGGAACGTGGATCAGTTCACAATGCACCAAGGCTGTGGGATTAATCCAGGTACCTGATTTAGGAAAAACCCACTGACTCCATCAGACTGAAGCTCCCCTGACTGCCTTATAGTTGACCACAGTAGAGTCTGAGACCAGAATGGGATCACCTGAGCCAACAATCACTAACAACTTTGTCCCTTGATCCCAGGGAGTGCTGACTGACTTGGGACTGCAGGGAATTACAAAAATGCTGTTGTATTTCCTACCTATAGAGCAGTTCCAGAGGGGTGGTTAAAGCAATCAGGGCATCTGTTCTCACTTGCCTTTGTGATGCCCCATGTCTGGAACATGACAGGCTGTGAGAAGGCTTTTCTAGGAACCATAATGGCCAATATTTGAATCTTGCACCTGACTGATATCGTGGCACTACCCAGCTCTGGATACTGTACAGATTATTAAACCTGTTTTCCTTATGCAGTGATAAATCTGGGAGCATGGGTTTACAGGATGACAAAATCACATGAATCTTCACCTGTATACTGAATAATCCCTTTCCATAATTTCAACAGTCAAAAAACCCCCAAAAGTCAAAATATCCAATCCACAAAAGCTTTAGGAAGAAACTTGCCATCCTTCTTGTGCAAAGGAGGGGCTGGACTATATCATCTCCCTTTCAGCCTAAGTTCTTTTATGAAATGTTCCTCCAAAGTCACTGGATGCATTTCTTAAGCTAAAAAACACAGACAGGTTTCCCATTCCAACCAAAGTTCTATTAAATACCCAACATTACCCCTGGCAGCTCTGTTTATCCACACAAATAGGTCCTCTCCAATAACTGTTGCGACCCAATAATGGCTTCTGCAATTTATTGCACATACACAAAACCCATGTAGAGTTTATTTTTAGCCCCGACAAAGGCCTTGTAGCTCAGCACCGACTGTTTCTCCTTCCCCCAACTTATTAAGAGTGTCTTTTTGTCCTTGCCACGCACTCTCCAGTGGAAATGCAGGACTCCCCTGCCAGCTTGATGCGTCACTGGGAATCTGAACCCGATTATCACGAGCTCGAGGTACAAATGACTGACGTGTTTGGGAGAGTGAGACCTTTGTGAACTGTATTACTAACCATGCAAGCACATCACCAAAGGCTCAGCATTCTGCAAGGGAGCTGTGACTCATCACTGCCTCTCACAGTGTCATTTGTCCTCTGCTTACGCTCTCCTTCCTCCCCAGTGAGTAAGGTGGGGGTGGGGAACAGCGTTTTGGAGAAGAATTGCAATTAAATACAAAACTCTGAAAATCACAGCATGAGCACATCACAGAGGGCTCTAACCACTACCCTAAGGAGTTCTGCTTACCTATGTACACATTTCTGTTGGAGAAGCTTCTCTTTGGAGAATGCTCCTTCATTTGCATCAGTTTGTCCCACTGTTGTGTTTTATTTGGAACAGAGTAGCTGATGCAAATAAACCACAAGAAATTACTATGCTCTATGAAAATAAATAAAAAACATGCATCTTTTATAGCCTACAATGCATCACCCATTCTAGTCATTATTCAGGGCAGGTTTTTAAATCTTACACATACAGGTTCAAAAAAGAAAAAGAAGTAGGCAGCTGCTGAATTGAGCTCTGCCTTCCTACAGGTTTGCTAAAACAACCATGGAGATCCTGATGACAGCTCATAAAACAATGGGAAGTTCACTGGAGATGGTAGGTAATTAAAAACTGCATGCCAACAGAATACTAATGATTCCACCTGAGTGTCAAAAGTTATTTCCCAGTTGTTCATCATGCTGCTGTTCTGTATCAATGAGAAAACTACAAGAGACACATCAAACACATCTGGGAAGGGAGAGGAGAATTAATAATGGAACTCACTTAGTTCCTGTTAATACAGAGTCTGGTTTTCCCACTGCTGACAATAAACTATGGCAACCAGTTCCCTCATTCCAGTAGCCTTTTACTGTAGCAATACTGTTATAGGGGTAGCCAAGTTTTTCTGCCTCTGCCAAATAAACCACCTATGGAAATGCTGACAGTGGAGTAGATCAACAAGTACTAACTGCACACAATTTGCAAATTCTACACTGGTGTTCAAATTCTCTTCAAAAAACAAGTCTTTCACTTCTGAATTTTTAGGATGCAGTGTAAGAAAATGAAATAAAAAATGTTTTCTCCCTATTGTGACCAGCACATTCAGCAGCTCAAGCCACATCAAACCCAGTGCTAAGTTTAAATTCTATTCTCAGAAAAAGTGTGGTATCATAAAACATCAGTCCCAAATCAGAAGCATGTCCTTAGTTTAGAAAATATTTTAACTGAGTCATTTACTGTCAAAAGTTTCAGCTCAGGAAAGAATTAACGAGTACACTTAAATGTGTCCCTTAGACTGATGGTTCATTTACCCTTGAGAATCTCAGGTTTAAGCAGAAACTTACATTTCTCTTGAGACAAAGTCCCTCAAGTTAAATACTGTCCATGAAACATGCTGCATAAAGCCAGGGCAGTGCTCCAAGGCCTGTGGCAAAACTCCAGCTGACTAGCCAGAAACCAGGACTGCACATCTGAACAGCTCAGAGCTCTGCGGCAGCCACTGCTTGTACAGGCAGCAGGTTTGAAATTGGTTTTGCAAAGAGTAAAACATTGTTTTTATCAATACTATTTCATCAATCAAGTCTGAGGTGAACTTCATTTTGCTGCAGTCAGAGCACTAACAATTAGCACAGTTCCAGTTTTACAGTCTTAAATGGTTTATATATTGTCCAATGCACAAGCACATTTCACCTGGAGTGAAGAAAACCCTTCCCCAAGGCACAGCCTCGTGTGAACTTACCCATTACACTGATTGAGGTGCAGTAAAGACTATTCTCAGGTTTTTCCTACACACATGTGGCAATTTGCCACTGCTCAATATAAATGACCATGGCCCTGCCAACCTGATCATGGAAATGGCTCACATTAAAAATAACTTTCCTAAAAACCCCAAAACAATTAAACCACACTAGAAATACGTGAAATTGGGAGAGAAAAATGGAGAAGGGTTTTGGATGCTAAATTATTTCACTGACCATTTTTAAGAATATGCCAATATTCTCATGAATATAGAAGTGCCTTTGTTTGAAAAAAACACGTCTAGATTCTCCATGAATTTTTTATACCTATACACCAAACAATAAAACTAGAGTACATTTTAACCTTACAGATATTTGTCAGACATAATAATAAAAAACCCCACCAAAAACAAAAGAAGAACCTTCCTAAATTGTGAACAGAGAAAATCACATTGAGCTAACTAGTATTAGCTTATTTTTCACATAATTTTGCCAGTTAACAGATACATGTCATTTTCATTATTAACACTGAGGCAGGCACTTGATCAGAAAGCTGATTTTTTAACTCAACATGCAGAGTTTCCAAGGAGTTAGAATTCTAAGTCTTCCCAATCCTTCAGAATTGTTCAGCACTTCCACAGCAACACTCCACAGCTCCAGCACATAGACACAGGTTACTCTCACCTCCAAAACCATCAGGCACGTATGTTTTAAGCACAATGTTGCAGAAAACCGTTGGGAGGGAGAGTGGCTTGTTGCCCTCATTCCGAAGGGAAATGTGTCTGTAACCTGCTTGCAGCCCATCCAGAGGCAGGATCCTCTGACCAATCAACTTATTATTGTCATCATACACTGCTATTCTCAGGACAGCAAGATCAGGGAGAATAACCTGCAAAGCCACAAAAGGGAGACATTCAATGACTTGAATCCTCCACCCCTCCCATGTGTGAACCATTCCCTCTGCATGCCAGGAACAGACTATCATCACTGTAAGATCAGGTCATTCCCTGCAAACCCCACACTTCATAATGAATCTTTCCCAGAAAAGCTTTTTTTCCCCCTAAATAATGTGTAGATTTCAGAATATGTAAATCCTGCAGCTCACAGTTACACCAGGAAGATATTTTGAAAGATTTCCCACTCCTTCCCTACCTGGTGCCATTCACCAATGCTTGTGGGACAAGAGTAAACTGTGTCTACTGTTTCCCACAGACATGCCCTTTGTCACTTCCACTGTCAGTCTTAGAGGGCACAAAATATGCTTTTGGTTTCTGAACCCACCTGAGAAATTCATGTACATCCTGCTCTACTTTGTAGTTTAGATTACAATGTAGCTCTCCCAGCACAGGTAACCACCAGCACTCATCCCATCCTTCCCCTTACACAACAGAGGGACAACACAGAACCCAGGTCAGAACGACTGAAGCCTTACCTTAATTAAAATAAAAACAAAACAACATGACAGAAGAACAATCAAACACTACCTGAGAACAACTGTGTAGGATTAAACATCAGCTTGAGGAGAACACTGTAACCCACATAGGGCAGGTAAGATCTCCCTCTACAGCCACAGATCAGAACATCTTTCATTACCTGGTGGGCTCTGACACAGATTTCAGGGAGCAGAAGTGGGGACTGAGTTTATCACTCTCTCTCCAAGAATTTGTTTGGTGGGCACTTCCACCCTCACAACATTTTGGCACTGTGCACCCCAGGCCTTCACTGCCTCCAACAAGAGGAGTTGTTCCTGCTGTGTTTATGCCACTCATCTGTTATCAGTGTGTGCTGATTCCCATGCTCAGATATGATAAGGGCCCAAGATGAAGAAAAACAATCTCCTGGCTGACTTGCAGCTCAAGAGAACATGTGACTATGTAATTGCTCATTGCAGGGCAGAGCAGAAAGTCTGGGGAATATTGTCATCAGCCACTGTCCCCGTGTCCCAACACACAGGTACCCTTGTCAGACAGAGACTGTGCACCCTGTAATTGATGGCCCTTTTGATGTAAGAAATCAGAAAGCAGCAGATGCTGCCCATATGGCCAGCAAGCCATGGGCTGCAGGATTGCCTGTCATTGTGCCTAAGCATCTTCCCTGAGCCTCCTCATCCTCTGGGAAAAGCACTCCAAGTCACATCCATTGCAGAAAATATCTGAGCTTGGAAGAAAATCTTGCATCAACTGACTTTCTATTAAAAACTGGTTATACTGTTAAGAAAGCCGATTAAGTGTGTAATACACCCAAGTGTGAAGTGTTATCACCACTCGGCAAAGGCTGAATTTTGGAATAGAAGTCTGAAGTTTGGAATAAAAGAGCAACAATTCTCCATGACAACAAACCAGGTGTAAGCAAAACAGATGTTATCACAGACAGCACTGTTAACACAGGAAGTCTGGGTGAAACTCCAGCTGACAGAAAAAAAATATATATGTGTGTATCATAAAGACTGAGAGATAAAAACTGAATATGGACAAATGATCTCTCCCTTTAAAATCCCCATATCAAGAAAAAAAGGTTTTTTACTGAAAAAAAAAAAAAAAGAAAAAATAAAGAAAAAGGTACATGATGCACATGGACTACTGAGGGAGGGAGCTGGCAATGAGCCAGAGGAACACAGCACCATTCCAACTTCTCCATGTAAAACATTGACCTTAGCTCTGGATGCAGCATCTCACCTGCCCTCTGGGCTGAAGGAACAGTGCAAGATAGCAGGCACTGCCAGGGCAGGGAAGAAGGAATCTCCAAGGAATGATGGTGTCCACCAGCGAGGGCTCATGGGCAGACTGCACACCTTGAACACAGGCATGGTCACAGGGGAGGCAGCCACCTCCAAGTGGGAGGAGGAACCAAAGGGGAGGAAAAGCCAAATGGAAACAAAAACAACAACAAAAAAAATCATGTGACAGCTACAGAGGTTATCCATTAGAAAAATAAAACAAAGGAAAGCTAAAAAAAAAGAAGCAAACCAAAACCCAAATAACCTCTTGAAAGCTTATTTCAGCTTTCCACTGTTTACTGCAGTAAACAGGGGCCCTACAAAGCCTTTTCCATGGGAGCTGTGCTCATTCCTGTGCTCAAGAGAGCAGGGGAGCTCATGTGCAGCAGTGCTGGCAGCCACAGAGGATGCTTTCCCACAGCCCTACCTTTCGGAACACGAAGGACTCCTCATTGTACACGGGGTTCAGGCCGTTGTTCATCACCATGCGCGTCCGGAACTCCTTCCGGATCGTGTCCGTGGGCAGCCCGTACATGTCCACCTCCACATAGGTGCCAATCTTCTTGTCTGACAGGAACTGACCAGAGATCACCTGCAACAGCCACAGGGGGGTAAGGGAAAGCAACACAAAGCAGGAATATTGGAAATACTGGGGGCTTTTTAATGACAGCAGTCTGAAAAATTGCTTTATGCAGAGCAGATGTGTTTATTTCCTTATAGGAAAATGGCATATTTAGCACTAAAATTGCACTTTTGTGATCAGACCTTAAATATATTCTTAATTTGCAATGATTGTGCTATGGTATTACCAGTTCTAAGTCAGTCATCCCAATTAGCTGATGTCTCACAGACATATTCACTGTATTAATGAAAATCACTGAATGAAACAACCAGCTTGGGCCCTGATTTTCCA
Organism: Hafferia zeledoni; assembly: GCA_035583235.1. Taxonomy (NCBI): domain Eukaryota; kingdom Metazoa; phylum Chordata; class Aves; order Passeriformes; family Thamnophilidae; genus Hafferia; species Hafferia zeledoni. The sequence continues at coordinate 825,467 of JAWWEV010000115.1, forward strand.
CAACCTTCTGCTGGGAAACACTTTGTTCTATTATATGTCTTGACTGCAAAGAGGTGAAAGGAAACATTTGCTCTCATATAAGCAAAGGTTTTAAACTAATCACATATCAGTCTGACTCCATATTACATGTCTGGAAAGTGCAGGGGCCTGAAAAAGCAAACTAAGAAAAACCCCTGACAACTCCTCTATATTGTTATGTATATGAAGATTTGCAATTCTCCCCCAAGCCAAGATTAATCCAGCCACAGCAGGTGATTACCCCAGGGAAAATTTTTATTCCATCAAGATGATATATTACTTAAAAACACAGCTAATGTTTTCATTACTACAATCAAGGAGGAAAGAAAAAAACCCCAAACACGATTTCCCAGACCTAAGCTCATTTCCAACCCTTTTGTTTTCATCATCTAACATTCTTCCAGGGAACATTATGGATACTAAATACAAAAAGTTATGCAGCTGAGGGTTATCATTACTGGGTTTTGGTCTACTCAAATCTTAAATGACAGAATTTACATGGAATTCTATACTGGTTTTAGTCACACAACAAAAGTAACTGGCAAATCATGTGATGTAAGAATTATCTCTAGTGATACTTAGAACTTCTGTTCTTACCACCAGATCCCATTTCATTCTTGGAGGGATTGTACTGTTTTACCATTAAAGAAAAACAACATTAATAAAGCATTTTTATTCTTTTGGAGGTGCAGCAAATGAAACTTAAAAGTCTAGAATGCACAAGGAATACTTGGTCAGAGAGTTTGAAATTTAAATGCAGCACATGGAAAGTGATGACTGAAAGCTGAAGCCTTTTGCTCAGCAGCACAAAGGGCACTTGAGCAAAGAAGTGTCAAGTCACAAAAAAAAGGTTTTACAACTGTCAGCCTCCTTCCAAAATATGATACCTACCCATGCTTTGTAACTACAACAGGTGATTTATGGACTTTGTCACTCATAGGTAACTCCAAAGTAAGGACCTTCATCACAGGAACCCTTTTCCTCCACTTATTTTAAAAATATCCTGCCCACATGTGCCCATATTCCTCCTTCTCTATAGTGACAAGGAGCATTGGATAATTTCATACTGTACACAGAAATGAACTTCACTCCTTTATCCACCTGTGTGGGCTGATGTATTTCAAAAGGACCATGAAGGGTGTTAGAATACTATAATGTGTAATAACAAATAATTTCTAGTTCTGTCCTGTTCCACTCGGCTCAAGTAAACAAAGACATCGTAGTCAGCAACAAAAAGAGAGGAAATGATTGGATGAGATCTTCACAATCTGAACACATTTTTTGTAGCCACCTTATTTCTGCTGGCTCTCAGATGTGCTCTGGTTGTGCTGACAGCTGTGCTGCTGTTTTACCTGCACAGAACACGTTGCAGCAATCACACCATCCACTGGAGTCTCAGAGAACGGGTCAAACGTTCGGTCCGGTCGCCGCATGAAATCTGGTTTAAGTAGGTACCTTATTTCAAGTTAAAAAAAAGGAGAGAATGATTCTTCTTTGGAAATTACAATTGTATTAAATGCAAGTGAAATGGTGTTTTAGCTTTAAACAATGAACTGTCCTACAGCACTGCAGAATAGGGACTATTCCAGCTGCAAGTGTGAGGAAGTAAAAGGAAGTATTATGGCTGTCTAGGACATTGATAAATGTTAATCTTCATTCTGAATTACCAGCTACTGAGAGATGAAAGCAACCCTGGATTTCTAGATAAAACCAAATGTAATATGATCAAGGACATTTCAAAACAACTGAATGATACATTTTAAAAATACAGTGAGTTATCATATAATAAAATGTAGATGCTCTCATTTGTTTTAGTTCTTTAACTTTGGAAAAACACAGAGGGCTTTTTCCATTTTATTTTTCTAAATGAAGCAGCTCCTTAGAGTCAAGACTCATACAATGAATTTCAGCTTGAAGCTCATTTTTTCATCATTGTTATGAAACCTTGGGGGAAACAACTGATAATGTCAGTGCTGACAGATTGTTAATTACAGAGGCATGAAAGGTACTACCATAATAACACTTACAATACGTCCCTGAGGACCGTGCACTGGATCAACATATCTATGAAGCCACTGTGTGCTCTGATCAATCAAAACCCAAGGATTCTGCCACTAAAATGAAACAGCAGCTGATCACAGAAATGCTGAGCTGCACATTACAGGGGTTCTTTCAGAGGTGGAAGAAAATGTGTAACTAGAAGGGTCTTGCTAATTCTGCAACCTGAAGACAAAGCTGCTACAAGATTAATTCTTATTCACCTTTAGTCTCTCTAGTGAATCACTGGTACACAATGTTAAAAAGGCCTAGACAGAACTCAGAAATAATTAAAAAACGCTGGAAAAATTCCAGTGAGAAGAATGTCAGTGTTTTCTCCCATTTTTCATAACATGGTTTCTGTTTGGAGAAACAACACTCCTCATTTTTCTTACAATATAAATGTGAGTAAATTCATAATATTTTATTAATTTAAAGTAGGGAACTATGAGAAACATCCTTAGCCTTTGCTTCCAGCCTGCTGAAATAGAGTGCTAACGCTAGAGTGGCTCAATCTTGTTTCACCAGCATGAAAAATATAAATCTGAGACAAAAGGAGTACAGACAGAAGGAAATGTTTTCCCTTTTATTGCCTTGCATCCTTTCTGTGACTGAGAGACCACCATGTTTATAATGCATATTAAAATATTCCCATGCACTATCACTGTAGTATCTAAAGACCGATGTAATAATCCAGGAATTTAGTTGATAATTTTGCCTGTCCTTCAGAGAATCTGGCAAAAACAAAGGTGCTCTTTCACCAGGCTTGTGGGTCCAACAAGAAAGGAACCACACAGTGAAAAAGCTTTGTTTTTCTTCTATTTGTGTTATTCTGATTGTAATTACAAAGGCTGCACTTCTGTCAAACCCAAGAGCCTCTACCTGGAGAGCTCACAACAGTGATAAAGGCACAGAGGGGCCAAGCCCTTTGTGTCTGTTCTGCAGGTGAGGAATTTTACCAAGCTTCCTCTACTCAGACTTTCTTCCTGAATAAGATTTGTAGTAGTACAAAGAGTAGTTTCTTCCCAGGATGAGTTTGCAGATTTTAATGTGTTTCTCAGCAGTGATTTCCTGTAATTCATCAAACTCCTCCTTTCTCCTGATGTTAATGATCAGTCTATCCTATAAAAGTATAAACTCAACATTTAAAAAAATAAATCTATCAGCATCACTTGGGCATCCTTTGTCATGCAAAAGTCACGAGCAAGAACTTGCACAGATGGAACAATTTATCATTCTCTGTGAAATCTGCTCAGTACACAGATTAAGAAGATGTTCCCTGTGTATTAAGACTCAACCTGTCCAAGTAAATTTGGCAATTCTGAGAGCTGTGCAGTGAATCTCCATTACAAGGCATTTCTTCAAAACAAGGCTGAGAAGAGAAGCTGGAGATGTATTTAAATAACTGTATGGCATTCACAACCTTCCTAATTTGCACACAAAGCCTCTTCTATCTCATCTTTAAAAACTGGGCATAATTAAAAAGCATATTCATCAGAATACCTCCTCACAGGGGATAATTCTCCCTGAATTCTGCTAATTTCTACTCTTCACCCAGCACCCCGTTCTTCTTTTGTAACACATAATTAATAGTGACAAAACTTTATTAAAGCCTCAGGAAAGGATTCTGATACACAGTGACAACAGTTTAAATCCCATCACTCACCCGCACGATCCATTGTACTCAAATTTCCCTTGATTCAACTGCATTGCTAAATCTGTCAAGAGAGAAAGAAATTCCTGTCTTTCCTGCTAAATAATGCAGATCATGAATAAATGTTTCAAGAAAAGTCAACTGTCCAGAATAATGAGTTCACAATAAAAATTAAATTTAATGCCTATAAAACACACATCTAAGAGATAAAAGGAAGCCACAGGAAAACTTCAGATTTCTTCACAACAGTAACAGCTTTATCAGCCACACCATGTCTATGCTTGCTTAGGACACAGTCTCTCCCTGAGTAAAATACCACAAAAACAAACCACGAAGATCACAGCAGCATTGCTTAGTTTCAGCATTTAAACTGTGAGTTTTGGTCAATGCATTATTATGGCACCTGTATGTAAAAATATATAGTGAACACATAATAACCTCCCTCTCATCCAACCCCCTCCAGAACTTTGTAAGAAATAAAAGGTTTCCCTGCAGGTTTCCAATTGGAATACAATGTCATTCTTAGCCATAACACAGGAATTCTCTTGCCCAACAGACTCTGCCTTCAAAAGGGAACACAACCCTTTCTGCATGTTCTCCAATACACAAAATACAGGTTCTCATATCAGTTATTACTCTTTAGTGGGCAGTTGTAACTTTTATTTCCTCAATGATCTTTATCCTGACAGCACAGTTGGATGACAGAAGATGAATACAGGAAAGTTGCTCACCACTTACACAATCAGCACTCTGAATGTGCAGTGTGAAGGGGTTGGGAATGCCATGCAGAGGCAGTGCCGGGAGCACAGTGAGGCTCCAACCTGCTCTCATACCCAGTGGAGTGCTCTAAAACCAGTGTATTCCAGTAAAGCCTTCCCTTGCTTCCTCAGCCAGTGAAATCAGGGCACAGCTTGCAGGACAGAGCTCAGGGTGTGATGGTTAGGAGTGTCTGCAGTACCAAAGACACTATTCAGGGAGGGGGAAGGAAGCACAGAAGCAATGCCACAGCTAGAAAAAGGAAATGGAGTATCTGCTCTGCTGCATGTATGACTAAAGACACTCTTAGAGAAATGGAAAACCCAACAGAACAACCAAAAGCCTACCCTGTTAGTTATACTCACACCTTCACTGCACAGGAACAACACATCTCCCCTCAGTTTACCCTGTGGAGAGGCACTGACATTCCCTGGCATCTTTCTCTCAGCTGGGATCCCAGACCCCATTCTCTGATGACTCTGAATGCTTCACAGCGACTGGTCTAGAAAGGCATTTGTCACACAGTCATTACTTTTTACCATCTTAATCTGCACACTCCATCTTTGCTTTTCAGACACGCACCCAACTGTGCCAAAGCTGTGTTTTGTGAAAGCAGTGATTTCCCTGTAATTAACACTTTTTATTAATAAAAACCATTTCTGTGAGAACCAGCAGTACTCTGTTATTTTTATATAAAAGGGGACTGAACTTTCCTTCTGTGCATGGCTTTTTTTATTGCTCCTTGTCTTACGCTTCCGTAGTTCCACTCTGCTGTATTATTCAGCCATATGTCTGCTTCCTCAAAAAAGGCCAGAAGCAAATCCATGGCATCTGTTGGGAGAGTTACTGCCCAAGCCATTCTTTAGGATTGAGGTTCACTGGTCGTGGCTGCCTACCTGGGGTCTGATAGTTCAGGGAGACCATCTGGCAACCAGCGTTCCAGAAAATCTGAGGCATGTAATTACTGGAATCCACTCGGCCTCCCTTTGGGTATATCCGACTCATTTGTCGTTTATTGTAACTGGAGAATTCATCAAGGAAAATGAAATAAAAACATCATAGAAATGTACAGTCATATCCTGGTATCGTCAAGCCTTCTTATATTAATCTTACTATTTCTCCTTACATGAGCTACTTCCCCTTTTCCTTTACAGACACGGAGCTCTAACTCTGGAAAGGTACCCTGGTCTATGGCAGCACTGGCAGAGAAGCGTGAGGAGCTGAAAGGATACTTCACAAACTCAATGGCATGAGTCTTCAAATACCCTAGTCCGACTGATTCATTGAAAGAGGACATATTATGATGAATGTTACGTTCTAGGAAGAAAAAACAAGACATTTTAAAACATTTCTGTAGTGATGAATCAGAAGTCATGCAGTATACAGAACAGCAGGATATAGCAAATTCTTGGCTCTTTCCCCATTATCTGTTACTTATAGAATCAAATTATACTGGTGAGAAATTTCATGGTATTTCTAACTTGATTTTTTTTCTTTCATTTCCTGGGGAAATCAACAAAACTTGCCTTTTTGTTTAGGACCAAATTGTTATTCAGAGCCTGTGCTGTGTGGCTGGATAAGGCACAACATGATAAATGGTGTGGTGTGCAGTATCAGTAACTGCTGACCACTGTGACAGTCACACTCACCTCACTGTAGAGAAAGGTGAACTAAAAAAAGCATTTTACTTGGAAAGGCCTACAGAACAGAGCCAACCTCAGCAGCTCCATGTTCTCCCAGTAATTTAGTGACTCCGTGTGGATGACCAATGGAATAACATGCTAACTTCACATTCCAGGCAACATTATCTACAAACATACTGATGATGGTCATTAAACTATAAAATAAGCCTATGTTTCTAAACTCAGGGAATGTAGAGATTTAAAAACCACCTCGGATAAGCAAATACTTTTATTTCATTCAACCTTTTATGTTACCTTCTGCTACATCGAAACCTTGAAATTTTACAGGCTGAGCATAGTTGACCATTGTTGATAAATATGGATGTATATTGGTTGTGGCACCTACATATTTGTAAGATGCCATCCACGCTTGTTCATCTTCAACAGTTACTAAACCCTGAAAACACATTAAAAAGAACAATCACTATTTCTGTGTGCAAACATTACTGTGGGAATTTTCAAATGTGGTACCAAATTATACCCAAATCTGCAGAAATTTAAAGAAAGTGCAAATTAATACAAGAAAAGGGGATATTTCATGTCACAAATTAATGGTTATTTTCTTACTGATACTTGCACCAAAGACTCTCAATGTTATGACACATGCAAGAGGACTGATGATAGAAAGGCACCTGAGCAGAGGGTATTACATGAAGTTAGTAAGGTAACATTGGGATAGAAGGTAAATATTACAACAGACTGAACAATGCTGGGAGATAATGATCTATCTTTGTCAAACAAATTCCTGAAACTGTGATTTAATGTCCCTTTGCTGATAGCACCTATGATGTAAGGCATACTTGGCACTCAGTAGAACTTTCTCAATATCAAAACACAAGTAGGTTCAACTACTGATCTTTACCAATGGAAGCAGACCAAGTGCAGGCATCACAACCCTCACTGGACAAAGTGCCACAAGACCAACAACAGACACAGTACCAAGCCCATATTCCTATTCACTTCAGCTAATAAAAATCCGAATCTCTTATTTACATAAAGATGCACTTTAATTATAACAGAACTTCCAAAGTTTCCTACAAGTATCTCACCTGCTGGAAACCCACAACAGGAAGCATTCTTACTTGGATCTACCTGTCCACATTTTCCTTTCCCTAAACCAGTTTGAAACACATTCTTTTCACTGAAATGAAGGAAAAGAAAGATCCCTTTCAATCTAAGCAAATTCCATTTCCTACACACAATTTCGATTGTTTTACTGCCAATGAACCAGGTACCAAAAAATCTAAACTACTGCAGGCTGACAGTGAACTTGTGCTAGGAAGTACTGAGTATATTCAGAAATTTTTGCAGTACAGCTTTTTATTTTCAGGTTGCAGCTTGTGTTTGTCAGAGAGTTCTGCTCTGCTATTTTATCAGGAACCAGTCAATAGGAGGAAGCACTGCAAAGCCCTTTCTTACTGGAGAATAATGCAGTTCACAGACCTGCACTACTGCAACCCATTTCCTCAGTGAGATGGGCGAGTAAAGGAAATTTCAAACCACTTCCCAAAGTTATGGGTCTGTACCTTTACCCATCCTACAGTGCAGACACATTTCAAAGAATGAAAACCATGTGAAGTGGAACCATTTATGCCTTGATAGAAGATAATTATAGCCATGAGGAACATGATTTTCTGACTGAACAGAACAGCTGAGTTAGCAGAATGAGTCCAGGTACACATTAATGTATGTGCATATTAGACTGAATTAAACTTCCAGTGGCCCATGAAATCAGACTGACACTGTATTTTAATGCTGATCACCTGGGCTCAATCCCACTGCTTTTCAGGAATGTGCATATTGAGGGTCCACAGATCTATTCCCTAACTGTGTCAATATTTATTAATAGAGTCTAGATCAAATGCAGGCTAAATGCTGTCAGTGAACCCAATCCTTTTCAGTGTCTTATGTTCTGAAAGGCCAATACCTCAGGAAGAACTGATCAGCCACCTCTCAAAAACCAGGGTTCTTCAACGTGCCTCTTGCTGGCTGACCACTCAGAACCACTGATCATCTTTGACTGCCTTGATCCATGAACACCTACACCCAAATGAACTGCAGGGGCAAAGGAAGTCAAAGGGTTTGGGACACCTCAGTGCCCAGGAGTGGCACCTGCAGCTGCAGGACTGTGTTCAGGGGTGTATTTAGTCATGTATTATGAGTGAAGCTCAAAGGCATGTTCCAAGACAATCTACTGGTCATTGATTTTACCTTATTTACTTGCAGAGCCACAGTTTTTAGAGTAAATGGGTTATACTCTGCAGTGTTCACAACTTTAAAACTATGACTTGAGAAAGGGGTAAGGATGGAATGTTTCTTATAGTCTACAGACTCAAAGGAATGGTTATAACAGCACACAACCCTTTTAGGGGATAGAGAAAACCATGAGGAAAAGTTGATCCTTGTTATTTACACCTCACCACCCCTCAAGAAAAGAAGCAGGACCCACTTAAAAAACAATACAGACTGAAACAAAGTGTGGTTAGGAGCAGGAACAGCTTTAATGAGAGAAGAGGGGAAGAGGACAGCAGAAGGAAAGTGGGAAGAGTCTTACAGAAGGGATTCCGGGGAGAAGATAATGCAGAAGTCCCCAGGGAAAGCAAAAGGAAGAAAAAGAGAGAGGAAAACAAAGTGCAGTCAGGGTAAAGGCAGAGGAAAAAAAGAAGCAGGGATGATACATCTCCACACTATTCAAAAAGAACTGGTGTCCTGGTACATGACATTTGAGACTGAGATCAGACATTTGTAAGCAGGCAAAAGTCATGCACTCCTGTCTGTTTCCAAACTTTCTGACAGCCCTAACCCCAGTATAAAAGTATAGCAGAAGAAACCCTAGAGGACAGAAGAAGGTGGAATAACTTTCAAAAATACTCTGTAGGTGCAGTGAGACTGAGTGTAAAATTGTTAAACCACTAGGAATGCATGGTAAGTAATATGCATGTTATATATAAAGCAATAAAATAAACTACATAACATCCTATGTGTCACCTTTTTATTGTTTTCTTGCTCAGAATCTTCAACAGCCTAAGGGAAAAAAAATATGTATACATTATCCAAAGAAAAAGCAATAGGAAACACTCATAGTAAGGAAAAAAATCCTTGAAAAGTTAATGAATGTAGCAAAAAGTACACCCTTCTCCATCTCCCTGTGTGGTTCATCTGTCCCATACACTTGCAAAAATGTGTGGTCTCTTTGAAGTTTAGGTACACAAGATATGAAATTCAACAGCTGGCTAACAGTGGGAACAGGATGAAGGATGCCCATCAGTTAAGCCCAAACCAACAGATGTTGGGGACAGGAGGTTTCGGAGAAGATTGAAAGAATAACACACCCAGAGCCCACAAAAGATCATCCAACCTGGAAATACAAACTGCCAGGCTCTGAAAACTTAAGGGTTAAAAGACTGCTGCAAACTGTGCTTGAAATGTCCACATTTGGAAAAGGCCTGTCTGCTGTCTGTCTTCAATTAAAAGCTGCCACTACAGAGAAACTTAGACAGATAAATGTTGTCTTGGCACTGAATGCACATTCCTAGAGAATAAAGATCAACTCCCTGATCAGCAAAGAAGCAGAAAGTTACCCAAGGACAGGCTGAGGATGAGTGACTGTTTTGGAAACAAAAAAACAATCCTCAAAACAACACCAAAAACCCCCAAGCAAAACCCCAACCCCCGAAACACTCAGGCAGTTCAGGACCAGCTGACTTAACAAGTGAAACTGCTACAAAGCAAAGATGATAATGACACTTCAGTGGAAGGATTCATAGAAGTCCTGAAGATGTTGATTTGAAGAGGTACATGGAAGGCAGGTCTGATGTCTCTGATACTCCTCGAGACATATTGCCAAGGGCAGTCTGTGCCAGGAAAGATTATCCATACCTACACTTCCACCTGGAGTACGATCCAAAGGCAGCCAGGCAGGAGAGAAGTGGCCAAAATACTTCAATGACAGAGGAGCATGAGCTGAGAAGGTACCTCAGCAAATCACATGTGGCCTTCTTTCTGCAGCAATAACACCTCCAGTGCCAGAGAAGGCTTCAATTGGAATTTCAATATTCTAACTACCATCAAGTAACATTCAAGTTACTGAGCACAGACTGATAAACTGTACTAGATCAGGTGTGAGTGGAATGAAGAGAACTCTCCCTGTGTATCTCAGATGGTCTGATACAGCCCCACTGCCACCCCACCCCACTGGGCAATTACTGCCCTATTTTGCCTTCACTGCTGAAGGTGGAAGGGAGAACCTGCCCTGAGGGCTGACAATAACAAATGACACCGGGAAACCCTTCAGTGGAGACACAGAATGCAGCCCTGCAAAAGGCCTGCTGAACAAGGAGTCTGATGTTCCACCTCTTCTTGGGGCTCTGCACCTGAGATGTGAAATAAAATATCAGAGGCAGGAGCAGGAAACTGCTTGCTACCTTTTATTAGTATTTTTGATCAAATCTCCCACTTGTAAACTGTTTCCCTACATTCTGATTCCATTTTCTCAATGAATATTCTACCTGAAGAACCAGAATGTATTTTCAGCTACAAAACTGAGCATTCTCATGAACCTAAAGCTTAAGGGCATCTGTGAAGATCTCAGGGGTGAATCTTCTGACAGCAAGTGCTGTGATGCTTCCACAAAACAACTGCCTCGATGGAAATTTTTTCTAAAAATATACAAAAGAAGCAATCCCACCTTTTTGACACTGATGGCAACAGCTTCTTTTTGACTGTAATCATCTACAGTAAGGTCACTTCCAAATTTGTACTCGGGATGAGCTTCTTCTTCCTGGTCAGCTGCACAGAAAAAGAAAAGGATCAGTGAAAAACACACAGCAACTGCTGGTTTTGTGCAAGACATGCAACAAATGACAGCTGAATACACAAGTTTGGTTTTGGCATTTTTTAAAAACAGAAATAAATCCAGGGTATCAGATTGCCACGCGCTAGTAAAAATTACAGCTGAGGCCTGAGATCCTTAGAGCTTTGACATGGTAACAGACACTTTATTTACTGTATTTTTGAAGTAATCAGTAACTTGCTTAGCAAAAGTGTAAAGAAAAAAAAGCCAATAGCCTTGGGGAAATAACAAGAAATGATGATAGAGTTCCTTAAATAAAAATGTAAGAAGGTGATAGTGTCCAGGATTCTCGTGTGCATTGTTACAATCTCCTTGTGTGCCTACAATATAGGGAATCATTTTAATTGGCTTTTAAGGTGATTTAGCATTAGACTATACAGCACTCAAAGAAGCTAAAAATGTAAGGTAAAATTAAAAAAATATATCTAATATATGAGAGGACCAAGGGGCAGACTAAAGGTGGGACATCCACTATGGCATGGGTCAAAGTACCTTGGTTTGGACACTTGTGGGCAGTGCATGATTTACTTCTTCTGGATCACACTGTAACTATGTCTATTTTTCTGTGCTGGCCATAAATACATTCCATATCATTGGCTGAGAGCAAGACATTTACACTGAGGATACCTGAAATTTGGCAAGAAAAATCCTATCCCTCCATTTTATCCTTAAAAAGTACAATGTACTAATCCAACTTGATGCTGACACAACTATTGAACACAGTGGCAAAATCTGTTTTCAAAGCAAAGAGCACAACTTCCCAGGCTCTCTCTCACACACAGAGTGAAAAATCTGACTTGGCTGGTGCTCCAATATAACTTGTGCGCAGTAAGTGGAAGTTAAAATCACCACAAGTACCACCCACCAAGCTCATGTTCCTCCCACAGGGCAGGAGGGGCTGTGCTGTGTGTTTGGGATGAGATGGGAAGGCTGCAGGTCTGCACACACAGTCCTGCCCTGAGCCCAGCCTTACAGGCATGTCCTGTGGGCAAAAGGGCACCCTCACTGCTCCTGCCACCCCTCTGATTCAGCACAGGCAATGCTGGAGAGCCCTTCTCCATGCAATCCTCACCGCTTTCTATCTCCTCTTCGTTATCATCCTCCAGGATATTTACAGGAGCAGCAGTTTCCCCAGCCTCCATCATCTTTTTCAGGGCATCAAGCTGTTCTGTTAACATGAGAAATAAAATTAAATTAGTCGTGACATGAACAGTTTGTAGCACAAAGAAATACAAGAGAACAATCATAAATGATTCTCTGATCCAGAGAGTTACTTTTATTTAATGAGTTCTCTAAGTTTTCAGTTGGTAATAAAATTTTACAGAGTGAAGAGCATCAATAAGCATACACTGTTGTTAGATCTGAAAAGTGGTCAGTAAGGGCTGTATCCAAAGCTCACTGAAGCTGAAAAAATATTTCACAGAATCAATTAGGTTGGAAAAGACCTCTGAGATCACCGAGTCCAACCTACAACCAAACACCACCATGGCAACCAGACCATGGCAATAAGTGCCACATCCAGTCTTTCCTTGAACACCTCCATGGACAGTGACTCCACAGCCTCCCTGGGCAGCCCATTCCAATGTCCAGTCACCCTTTCTGTGAAGAAATTCCTCTTAAATTTGAACAGACTTCAAAGGTCTTTGGAGCAAGCATATAATTTCTTCAAAGAATAAATACACAGCTGTCTCTCTGGTGCTTGACCCATGGAAATGGAGGCCAAGTGCTTGGGTTTTCATTGTATTCCCATGTGCATTTCAGTTAGACAGGATGAACACAGCCATGTATGACTGAAGTCAGTGCAAGGTCTGCATGCTTATCTTTGAATGGAGGAGGACCAGGGTTTATCATTATAGCCACACTGCAAACTAATATAGCAGCATTATTATTACTGAAAGGAGATAAATATCAGAACTGGCAACAACAGCAAGAAGAGCAATTTGAAATTCCATTTAATTTCATGCTTATCCTGGAAAAACACAGCAATGCAAACATACCAGTGTAGGCAGAATTTACAAGAGATTCTATCTGTGTTATATTTTAGCTCAACCAGCAGTCTGATAAAAGTCCCAGGATTACATCCCTAGGTCTGTCTGTGCTTTTGCTGCCTGCTGATATCAAGGCCCAGACTCTGGCACTCGTATGAAACACAAGGGCAAACAAAATGCCATTTACATATAATTCATATTCTGCCAACACTGAAATCCAAGCATTTTGAAAACTTTAGTAACAAAGTCTATTTGTAGTGCTCTGGACTTTTGTTTATTTAATATTTGACAAGCTTTACTTACTTTTTTCTACTTCAGGTTTCAGCCTTTTATTCTTTATGAGAATCTTTCTTTTGAGGTCATTAGGAGATGGTAAGGCTTTACCTGGATCAAGCTGTAAAACAATTTAAAGAAAAGGCTTAATAACATCTTTTTGGCCTCTCTGCACCCCTATTTGGGATTTTGACTTTAGGACAGCAATAGGAAGGGGCAGTGAACAAGCAGTGCCACCTCAGGCACAACCCCAGAAGGCAGTGTGACTGTAGTTAGAGTCTGCTCAGCTTCTTCCCTATCCCATGGGAAAGGTGGGCCCAGATAAATGCTGTTGTCTCCAGGCTGTGCCACCCTCAGCTGCACTGGGCACACCCTTTCCCCCTCTCTCCTGCCCAGCAGGGGCCATGGATGTGACCCTCATCTCATCAGAGCACTTACTACTTTCCCTCCCTCGGTTCACACACAGCCAGGTCATAGTTTAGCTTGTTATCATTTGATCTCTAAATTAAAGTCTGCATTTATGGTCCCTTCATGCTGTAATAACACAAGTGAGGGAGCCCACACACCCTCAGAGAGTAGAAAAGGACTGACACTGGTGAATGGAAAACTACCCAGTCCTTAGCCAGGTAATGAGCACCAGTTTTGTCAGCAGGGTCACATCTTTGTGAAAGGTAAAGGGCAAGTTTCACACACACAAGGCAGTACTACTAAAGGGTTTGTTCCAGTTTGGGAAAGAAATAAAAGTATTAGGGAGAAAAGAGAAAAATCCTCTGATTTAAGCCCTGTTCACAACACTGAGGTTAAGAAACAGAGATTTGGGTATGGTAATTAGCAACCTCTCCACCTCAAGTTTGCTAAGAATATTATGCAAGGAGTTGCTGGTATAATGAACTGTGGTTTTCAGTGACCCATAAGTGATATAGAAGTGGAAGATATTTCCAGAACTAGTAAAAATTCTTAGAAGAATAACAACCCAGCAAGAAAACCAAGATCAGCCTAACGCCAGGAGAATGGGTGCAGACCTCCTTGCAGGAGGCTAACAGTTATCCACACCGACCAGGCAAGCTCAGGCATGGGAGTTTCAGCAGCTGGATGAAGAGAAAACACGTTTGCTCCGGAGAGCACTGGGGCTGTAACTCCACTAGATGTCAGTGCTGCAGAGCTCATTCATCCCCAGCCTTCCAGAATGCCAGTCTGCATCCCCTGGCAAGGGCACACTTGGATGCCCACTTGGATTTGCTTTAACTTAAAACCAGATCTGCTTCAGCCAGTGCCATGTCTCTTTCCAGCCTGGCCTCCTCAGCCGACCAGGTGAGGTTAGCAGAGCCCAAGCACTCCTGAAGCACAAGTTCTTAGCTCCTCCTGTGTGAGCAGCTGGGGACTCAATTCAGCCACGAGGAGGGCAGGACACAATGCAGAAGGCTCAGCAGTGCTACAGAGCTCAGGCAGCTGAGGCTGAATGCAGGGCCCTGAGGGAGAAGCAGGGCAGCCTTTGGCCAGCTCTATTTTAGGCTTCCCTGAGAGCTGCTGGAAGCTGTTGGTTGTGAGGAACAGGCCAATGTGCCACACATATTACAGGGGAGCACTGCAGATTTAATTCTCTGGGATGCTCTTCCCAGGGCAACACTGATATTCACCAAGCCTCGTGTGTTGCTGCCCCTGTAACATGCAAGGAAAGCCAAGAGAAGCACAGCCAGGAGCCCCCTTTGCCAGGGTCACACAGACAGGGGCTGAAAGGTAAGGCAGATCCTCTTTGCTGTGGCACTAAAGAGCTTCTGCAGGTTTGGGGTGATGGCTGGCACAGTGAGCTCATTGTGAGGAGAGGAAGGAAGAGTGGAGGAGGAGTTGCAAGCTCTGGGTAGCAAGCTATTAAAGTCTCAAATACTGTGTTTGTGCAGGAGTATCTATTATTATCTCCTGCCATGCAGGAGAGTGAAGTGTACGCAGATTACAGTGCACTTGATAGTTCAAATGAGACTGCAGGAAACTCTTGGTGCTTAATTTAATTCTTAATGCAGTGGTGGGGGCCACCTGGACTATGGGACCTGATCTGGAGCATGAAACATGCAATGTGCAGCTGAAAGAAGAGGTTTCTTCAGCTGAGACCATGCAATTTATAATTAATTGGTTTTCAATAGTGCCTGGCAATCTCAGAGTTATGTATGAGCTGCAAATACAACATATGTGGTGTATTTTATGTAGGTGCTGATGTTACATCACACACCATGGGGAGGGATTTCCCCAGGCCAGAGCCCTGGGCAGAAAAGATTAAACAAAGCAGATAAAGACAAGTTTGTACCAAAAGCACAGACACCCAAACCCACTAGTTATTTTTGAAAGCACAGCACTGGCAGTGAATAGCACTATAGGTGATACAACCTCAGCTTATCATTCCTTTTAAATACAACCAATATTAAAAAAAAACCCAACAGACTGGCAGAATATAACATACTGGATGTGTTTCTAGAGGCTGCTTCAACAGGAGATCTCCAAAAAGATCTTCACAGTATTTTGACATCTTGTACTGCTGATATTTGCTGGAAAAGATTTTGCTGGTTAATTTTTAAATATAAAAAGGAAATCACTATTACTCAGCACAACAGAATAATACAAAGTAACGCAGACATCCCAAATTATATATTGCCCACTTTGTCTCCACTATTACTTTACTGTATAATTATACTATCAATAAAAGTCTATTATCTGACATAGATTAATTTAACAAGACCAAAAAAGTAGAATAACTGAATCTCACACAGCTAATGGAACATTCAAATATATTTCACAGCTGTATCGCAGATAAAAATACTGCCATTATTAAGCTATCTGAAAATTGATTAGTAAATTAGCAAGTGACACTCAGTATACCTGCATACCCTACAGAGTTTTCAAGTAACATCTCTTGCAGTATTTTAAACTGTATCATCTCTCTCAGACATTGTACAGTTTAAAAATTACAAACGGGTACTGCGTACCTGCAGTGATTTTCAAATGAAAGAATGACAGGGTACTCTGATGTAACAAATGCTGTTTCCTTAATGGCTTGAATTACATCCTAAAAAAATGCAATAATAGGATTCCAATTAGAACAGGGGTGTATGATGCAAGTCAGAAATGAGCCCTAAGATCTGGGGCAGGAGCTGTGCCATGCAATGTGTTAGTCTGTCACACAACAATGGCATCTCAGGGCTCAGGAGGGGAGGGTGCCC
Organism: Hafferia zeledoni; assembly: GCA_035583235.1. Lineage (NCBI taxonomy): Eukaryota > Metazoa > Chordata > Aves > Passeriformes > Thamnophilidae > Hafferia > Hafferia zeledoni. The sequence continues at coordinate 841,936 of JAWWEV010000115.1, forward strand.
TGCAGGGATTCTTGTCCAGGGGTCCCTCTGGGCATCCCTGCCAGCTGCAGGGTCAGGCACTCACCTTGAAAAGGATATCTGTACACATGGCTTTTCCATGTGTGATTATTGGTTCTTGGTCCTCGCCTTTGCCGTCCCAACAGTCCAGCTCAACACACCTGGAGATCCAAGAGGAATGTCAGCTGCCTCAGTGTCTCACCCAGGGGAGCTGCTGGGGACACAAACTGGACACTGACAGTCAGAGCAGGGAGCTGCAACACAGGCCTGGGCATTACACAGCCCTTTCTGAGCTGTGCACATGTAACTTCACAGGCTGCTGTGACTTGGGATATTCTACCTTAAATACAGTTTGTGTGGGTCAGGGTATTTACATCTGGACAATAATGTCTTTAGCACTGTAACACTCTCCTAATTCTCATGCTAGCATGTCAAAAAATTAAGCAGGAAATCATAAACTGATTCTCAGTTACAAATGAACTTCTTGTTTATAATGCAGAAAGCCCTCTGAAATTCTGCAGTTGTCATTTTGAGATCTAACTTCTGTCAGCTTTCTCACAAACTCTCTCCTTACATCAATTTCTACATTCTACTGCCTTTCAAGGTTTTTCATGAGAAAAGTAAGTCTTAAAATAAACATGTGTGTTTTCATTTACTACATTAACTTATTTACACATTCAATTACACAGTATGACCACCAAGGCATATTATTTAGGTTTAAAGTATGAGATTCACAAAAATTAAAGGCTGTTATCTCCTGCTTCCAACCTGCATCCAGCCAAAAGCACTTGTCTGTACATCTCCACTGAAGACTTGCCACCAAACTGCCTGCCTGTTAAATAGGTATTGTGAGAGGAACTGATGAAATAATGAGCCAAAGGATGGTCCATTTCTTGATATAATTCCAAACGGTCCAAGAAAACGGGGGCATTTTCATCTGACATCAGGTATCTGCAAAACCCATCACTGGATATGACACCTGGAAGGAAGAAGTAGTAGTCATGGTAAATTACTCTAGATATTTATAGTTGATAGGAATCAAACTGTGTCACAGAGCAGGAATCCAAGCACAAAAGCTGTATTTACACAGGTTCCTACAAGCAAATAGCAGCTCTCCCTTTCCACGACTCCTGGCCAGCAACTCTGACCCTGGTGCAAAATGTGCCATTATGTTCCCAGAGAACAAAAGAAAGGATCAGGTGCCCACCAGCTCAATACCTGAGGTCCAGCACTCACCATTAGCTCACCTAATGCACCAAGAGGATGTGAAGGCCAATAATGACACCTCCTCAGAGAACTCCCAAACATTTTGGTCTCTGGGACTTTCCAAATCAGAAATCCTGAGCTTGCACCACCCTCCTATGGCACTTTCCTCCCCTCTTTCATGTTTAGTCCTGCCCTGACTGTGCTACATCACTGTTGATCAGCTTGCAGCATGTGCAGAGACTGCTCTCCACTGACACAAACACGTGGATGTGTACCTGAGAATGTCTGCACAGGTTCATGTGCAAAACATTAGGAAAATCCAAGATACCTTCAAGTTTACTGTTTGAAATAGAGGCTTAGCCTTGATAAATGAAAAGCGATGAACATGGGTCACAGTAACTCAGAGGACAGAACTCCTAACACCCTCTTCTTCTTTCTCTGCTGTTCTATGCTTCAATTAAGTATGAAACATAAATCAAGGGATAACTTTTAATGAAACCACATTGGAATAATCAGTATGGCAGTATCAGTTTTAAAGTGGCCAAGAGCCTGAAAAATGAACTGGGGTAGGGAAGAAGGGATTGCTCACAAAGAGCTGCTGCAGAGAATGGTTATCTGGCCCTGATTTGGAGACTGCTTTCCCTGAAGCCATTTATGAACACTCAGCTATTGTTAAAGCACAGGTTGCACAGCCCTACTTTAATTTAAGACTACTTTTCTCTTATACAGAGAAATGGAGTGATCCAAGTTTTCATTCTACTCCTAACTTTCTGAAAAAATCCTCTGGAGCTTACATTTTCTGTGCTTGGTGTCAGCCAGAGGTGAATTGTTCTGGAACATCTTATTCAAATCCTCTTGGCTGATTCTGAGTATGAAGATGGGGGGGAAAAAAGGGGCAAAAGGGAATTTTCAACTTGAAGAATGGTTTCATTTTGTTATCATCAAAAACTTAAAAGCAGCAGCACAACATATTTCAGATGATACACATTTCTAGTGCATCATCTTATGGAAAAAGGTCACAGCTGGACAGGTGTTCTAGACAAACTATAGCTGAGACTTCAGCAGCTTAACAGAGCTCTGAGTGTTCTGGGATAAACCCTGAACCAGTGAGTGTGATCCCTGGAGAACACTGTGAGTGGACACTGCTGCTGGTCTCTTGTTGCCCTCCATAACCCTACCCCTGCAGGAGCTTTACCACATTTACTGAAAATCTGTTAGAAATAAAAACCAGAGAATGAAGCTGAATAAATAGCCAAGATTGAATTATTTTGTTTTCCAGCTTCACAGTTATTTCCACCTTCATAAAATATGTTTTTTATGTCTTTCATGCTAAACAGGTGGCAGCTATGTTTCCTTATTTTGGAGAAGGTGTAAAATACACTGGCATCAAGAAGAATTAATGGCGAGTGTCCTTAAAAATTATAAATAAAAAAGGACAGAGTTTACTAAAATCAAGTAATTAATACTCGGAGAATTCTACTTCACGTAGAGAGGAATAAACTTGTGAGTGGAAAATCCCCATAAAGTTTATAAATGACTCTTAGACAAGAGAAATATCTCCTCTGTCTGGTGTGATCCCTGCAAAGTTCACCCCTCCACGAAACTGGAATTTATTAATCCAGTCCACAACACAGCGAGTGAGTCCTCCTGTAGCAGTTTGGTCAAGAGGACTAAAGGGCTGTAAGGAGTGGTGAAAGCTGCACATTCAGCTGCAGAGAATTCCTTAAGTTACAGGCTGAGGACACAGCTGGAAACTCCCCCCAACCACTGACCCAGGGGAGTGCAAGGGGCAGGTGCTGCTGCAGAAGGCACGGCTGGTGCCCAGGCCTGGGAGCCTGGAACATGAGGGCACACAGGGAGCCCAGCAGGGCTCAGTGCTGAGCCAGGCTCTGCTGAGGCAGCTTCAGACACTCCTGAAGCTCTGCTCTGCACACCCTCCATCAGCAGTGCCAGCACTGCAGCAGGGCAAAAGCTTCTCCAGTGCTACCCTGATCCATCAGCCTCCCTGCCTGGGGAAAGAGGAATGCTGTTGGCGTATCCATGGGCTGTGCAAAGCTGCAGCCTCCTCTCTGCTTCCCACAACAGCAACTCCCAGCAAAAAGGGCAGGGAAGACAGATGGGGAAGGCCACATTTTTAATTCCTGCAGCTGATGCCAACTCAGCTGCTTCAGCAAAATGGGTAAGAACTGCAAACTGAGTTCAATCAGTGACACCTCCAACACTCCCAGCAGCTCAGGACATGAGCAGTCCCAGAATGGCTTGCAGACACTTCCTGAAAGACACTTCCTGAAATCTTGCCTGGAGAGAACAGTTTTAAACTTACCCACATAAAATACTCTGCTGTAAGCCAAGCTGCTGCCATCAAGCACTACCCAGATTATAAGAAGATAGATGTACATTCCATGGTGCACATTGTATTTATTTATTTATTTATTTATTTACAGCTTTGAAGGCTGAGACCTTGGCCACAGCCACTTGCATGTTGCCTTGTTGTTAGAAGGACCTCTCCAGTGTTGTTCTGTATTTACTCAATCTCACATTTTGGAGCAGCATGGCTGCCTTTGCAGCCACACTGTAACCTGGATCAGGGAAATAGTCCTTCTAAGAAAAAAAACATCACTGAATTTGAGGGGAAGATATTTTTTCAGCTGCCAATTTCCTGATCTAGCTCATTGGGTGCTTTGCCCCCAGACCACAAGGACTGTAAGCTCCCTTTTAAAAGTCTGGATGCTTCAGAACAAATTCCCCAGATATCTAAATCCAGTGAAACTAAACTCCCACTCCCACTCACCTTTTCTCTTCAATTCTTCATCTGGCTCATACGTCTCAATTATCTGCATTGCTCTTTTTGTGTCATAAAAGGGAAATAAAATTTCATTGAGCCGAGGATCTCGTTGATGCTAAGGTTAGAAAACAACGGAATTCAGCAAAACAATACAGTGCATGGCTATCATCCAAGAGCATTTCATTACTGCAGATGAGAAAGAAAGAAGTGGACATTTAAAAAAAAAAAGAAAAGAAAAAAGCAGCCCTAAAACTTACAGATATCCAACAGTAACTTCAGCTTGAGGTTGAAAATGAACCTTATCTTTCATAAAAAACTGTGTGGTTTGATCACAGAAAATATTTAAGAAAAAAATCCAGTTCAATCATATAACTGGTCTTACTCTTGCTTGTTCATGAAAGCAGTGACTAGATGTGCTATATGTGCAAATGAAATGCTGAAAATAATTAGCTGAATCTCTCTTCTTTGCAAAGTCTTTCTCTCTAATCCTTTTTGTAGGACTTGCAAGCTGACAGACTTGACTGATGGCACTGTAATCACCTCTGCAAAAATGCACGTCTTACACAGTATCTACAGACAAAGCAAAAAGCAAAATAAAGCTATACTTCAATTGCAGAATTTGAAATCTGAGTTTGGAATTAGGCAGGCACTGATGATTATTTGTGAATTCTGGAAACATCGTGTTATTAATTATTCAAAAACCAGCACAGGTTCTTAGAAGAAACAGCCACAAGAATTTCACAGGATCTTCTCTTCAATTCACAGTAATTTAAAAGATTAGGATTTAATAATAGATGTAATATTCAGATGCAATTTAGCAGTGATTTCTAATACACTAATAAAATTCAGAATTTTTGTTTTCACTTAATAGTGTGCTCTGTAACTTTGTTTTTCCTCCATGCTGGATTAGAGCTGCACACTGTGTGCCTGATTCTCCATGAAAAGAAAATTAAAACCAGAACTGAACGGAGTAGTGGCATGTAAGCAGATGAAATAAAACAAAGAAATAAGTATGGCTGTGGAAACACTCTTTTACCCCAGTAGGTGCAGAGTTTTCAAGCTTTAGTTTAAGCAGGATTCAGAAATGTAACAGGCCACCCTCCGTTGGATCAGGAATTTGGAGTGGACAGGATGGAGTCGATGTGGCTCACACAGCACTATCAGCATTTGCTGTAATTCCTTATGTGTAAACTTCTTGGACAAGTTTTTCATGAGAAAAGCAATATCCAATTAAAAATAAGCACTTTCTCACAACCAACACATTGGTGCAAGTGCTTCATTAATTCCAAGAAATTACAACCAACGCCAATTTAATCATGCAGTTCAGGAGGGGTCTCTCAAGAGATGTTCCTGGCAGTCTCTGCAGCATCTAAACCACAGCAGGTTCGTTCAGTCCAGATCAGTGATGGGATAACTGAGGGAAACTCAGGTGAAACATGATATGGAGCACATGGATGCAGGACATGACTTGCTCAGCAGCACACAACAGTGACACAACACTGGCATGCAACAGCTCACTCTACTGCACAAACAGCAAGCTTTATACCATTAGTGACAATACACCACTTCAGAACATTGTAGGAAATAGTAGGGAAGGTTCCTAACTCAAGAAATGGGCTCTTCCCCACTCTCTTCCTTCTACAGTTAGTCATAAGCAAACAGGAAAAAGTAAATGATAAAGCAAAAGGTCTCCTCTTGAGAAAGAGTCCCAGAGTCATCAGAAGGAGCTGAGAGCAAAATATTCTTCTAGTAGCCAAGACTATCAATTTTCCATTTGAACAAAAGTGTATTATTATGTTCACTTAGTTAAAAAAATAAAGTAAAATTGACAGCTTTACTTAAGAAAAGGAAGAATGCTTAGTAGCATCTCTCGGGGAGACATTCTGCACCACTGAGCTTGGTGGCCTGGTAGAGTTGTAACACACAAAAAGCTGACCAAAGGTAAAGGCAGGAAGGTTCATCTAGAAAGACAACATGCCCCAGGACTAACTGTATGTGTGCAACAAAGCTGTATTTGATTGTTCTACTCACCAGACTAGACAGGACACCCTGACACTACACCCTCTGAACCATCTGAGGGGGAACTGACCAAAAGCAAAGAGGAAGAACTCCTGTATAGTTCTGCAAAGACAGAAAGATCCTCCAGCCTCCACAGCCTCCCCTCAGAGTGGATACAAACTGAGACACAGCAGCTCATTATGTGCTGGAACCAATTATGTCTCCTCAATTTGTCCTGGGCAGTGAGGAGAAGGGTGTCCTTCTGTGGAGATGAAAATCAGGGAGAAAGAAAGAGCAAACGGGAAGGAGGGTGGAAGAGCAAGGAGCTGAAAGAGAGGGAGGGAGAAAGAGGGGACAGGGAAGGATCTCCCCATACCCCCCTCCCAGAAGAAAGGAGTCCTGGCCAGACCACTGATTCTCCATTTTGACTGTTACTTGCCTTATGTTATTGCTTCAAATGAATGGAGGGAACAAATCTCAATAGCAGTGATTCCAGTTCCTTTTCTACCATATTTAGTTTTTTTCAAATTTTGACTTTAAAAGTAAAAGACCTAGAAAAAATACTCAGTGCCTGACAATAATTAAGTTTCTAAAAACTTCCTAGAAGCTTTGATACTGGAACACAATTAAATCAGCAGTCAGACAGCAGCATTTAGAAGTCAAATACAGAGAGGAGTCTGGAAGAAATCCAGGAAAGCCACTCATTCTCCTCCCATACCCAGTGACACATCCTCATGCTCCCTTAAAAACCCCTAACACTCAGAGCCTCTGCAGCATGCCTTGGAGGGCACTTCAAAATAAGTTAAACAGTCTCATGAAGAATTTCTGTGCCAAGCAACTCCCCTCTCCTATGCAATGATAATAATCTTTTTATATTTTCCAGCATTAAACACCACTGCTAATTGCAGAGTTGGCCAGCTGTCAAGGGGACAGAAACAACCACTTCATGAGGGAGATTCTGGGTCATTTCGTGCCTTTCAAATCATGACCGAAACTTTAAACCCTATTTAGAGACCAAGAGACCTCCAGCACAGACCAAAGACATTGGTTTCAGTCATCAGAATGAATGTCCTATACTTTAAAAAACATTTGGCTAATTTTTCCCAGCTCTGGTCACCAACTGAAGGCCCAAGCACAAGATTTCCAAGGGCAAAACGTATTATGTTGGTAAGAATGGAGCACCTTTCTCCAACAGGGCTTCTAACTCTGTAAAAAGAACTGCCAAAAACAAAAATAATTGAGAGCACAACTGAACTTTAAGCTTTTAATCAGTTACTGGAGACAAAAGAATGTCTCACAGTAGTAAGATTAAGCATGTTCCCCAGTTTGCTAATGGATATGAACTGAAGCCCCAAATATGCAACCATTAGTGATGAAGCTGCTGATCTTCTCACTGTCCTTTCTTTTGAATGCTTTTTCTACAAGTAATTCAGGTTTAGTGTTACTGAAGAGTAAGGCACACATTCCATACTGACAAATAAAATTATATTCTAAATTTGAAATGAGGGGAACTCACTGCTTGAATCTTCATGTAGTAGTATCCAATATATAAATATACACCAAATTGATTTATAACTAGTAAAACAATTTTAAATGGAGAAAATTTTTGGTAATGCAAACACATCACATAGTAAGGTCAGCAGCTTTCCATGTTCCAAATGGCAAGAACCTACTGGTACAAAACCAAGTAGAATGTGCCTATTTTCCACGTGTGTGTTCTTGTCAAATCCACACAGTGCATCTTGTGCTGCAATTCTGAATGAGTCAGCCTTCTGTAAAGAACAGAATAAAAACCAACCCCACACTGTTTATTGAACTACTCCACACACTCATGATGCTTTTAAGAAATACTAAATGCTTCTGCCAACAACTGTATCCTGGAAATACAGCAATAAAAATATTTCCTCTCATGCTGCACACATAGCATTTAAAAAATCATATACAAACTCTTAAAATCTCCTCAGCTCTTAGATTTGTAACAGATTGAAATACTACTGTTGAGAAGAATCAAACCACTGTTTATAAAAGCCTCCTTCAGTTTTTCTATTATTGAGAAGGATTAGCAGATATATTTAGCTGGGGCCTACAGGTGAAATAATTGCTTGTAATAAAATACTGGGTGTATTTTGGTTGAAACTACATCAATGTAACAGTATACAATGTATAAAACATGCATAACACACAACAGAACACAGCAGCAAGTAATGAACAGATGCAAACTGCAAAGCCAACATGTGGAAAGCAGGACAACACACAAGGCTGGAGCTGATTTTTGCACCTGGATGTTACCATAATGGAAAGATCAGCGATCAGAAGTGCAGCAAACAACGGCACAAGTCATGCAAAGGGAAGGCTGGAAGAAGCAAGCACTGCAGACAGACTGGTATGGTAGTTAATGTATGAAAAAGCTTACTTCATTTAGAAAGCTCACTAATTGGTCTACCGTTAAATAATCAGTTTTGTCTCCATTGCTGAAAAGGAATTTATTAGAGAATGTAAGTGTTTATCCACGATGCTACAGTAGGTATGATTTACATGTTGACATTGCTGATACTTTCAAAATCACCTACTTTTCTACTTGAAGTAGAGCTCTATAATCTCAAAATGAAAAGGCACAGAAAACATACTAACTGTCTATGCTTGGCACAGTATATCTCCCATAACATATATTCCTATTACTTAACAAACATCACTTCATAAAACAACATGTAAGTCCTCCAGCTGAGAATAAACTGAGTGAGGAAACTTTCTAAACTTCCAATTTCGTATTTAATTTAATTAGTTCACATACTGTGTTAATAATCTAAAGGAGCAAGTTAAAAATTACAGTAGTTAGTAAAGCCAATGCCAAAAAAAAAAGTTCCAGGTGCTTCCTCTAACTCATGTAAAAGTTGCTCTGAAATACGGAGTGAACTTTTACATTAACAGTCTGAGAGGGAAGGAAGGGGAAAAACACAGACTTGAGCTTGTCTTAAAGTACTGTTGATGCTACTGGAATTCAAGGATAGATAAATCTTACAGTGTTCTGCCACTATTAGATATGGACTAAAACACAGCAAAACATCTTTAAAGCAAGATTATATTAAATTTGAGCTTACATCTTCTTGAAGAGGTCCTCTATGTCAGTTCGGGGGCATATCTTTTGGGTGAGCTCATAGAATTTCTCGTAAGTAAATGCCGCAGGCTCAATTTCATCATTCTGCAACAGAATGCAAAGGTACACTTGATCAGAAAAGAGAGTCTATGTGCTCTTTTCCCAAGAGAATATCTTATATCAGAAAAAGACACTGAGAACTGTTTTAAGCTCTTTATTTGGTATAGATTTACTTTATTTCTTTTGTACTTTCATAAAGCAGTTCTCAATTCACCTTTATCATAAATCTGTTTGATGTGCACGTATTCTAACCCCACAGTAACATTAATTCTACATAAACATAGAGATGGAAAACAGTCTCTTTTTCTTCTGAAGAGTGAAAAAAAAAACCCAAAAAAGTTCAAAATAGTGCACAAACTTCAGGATTCTTATATGGCAACCAAGGAACACTGAGAAGTCCCAGGTTTGGTGCAATGGTTTTAAAAAGCAGAGCAGTTCTCATACAGGGGGGCATGGCAAACTTCCATGAGGAATGGAGCACATGGAAAACATATTCAGTATCATGTCCTGCTCTGAACAAGACACAAACTGTAGCAGTGAGGAAAAATTTCACCTCGGGTGCCAGGTACTGCTAGAGCTGGGGATTCAGGTCTCCCTGCACCCCATCTCAAGATTGCAGCCCCACCAGGTGCCTGCTGCAGTCAGCCCAAGAGGGGCTGGAACCTCCAGAATGAAAGAAGGGGGACTGGGCAGGGTGTAAAGCCAAAAGAATTATCTGCAACCATAACCAGCCATCACTTCTTGGGCTGGCAGGGGCTCCTGCTGCGAGTGGGGCAGAGCTGGACAGCAGCTCTCCAAAAGAGAGGAGCAAAGAGCAGGAGGAGTCCAGGAAATTCAACAAAAAAGGGATTCCATGCATAGTTTGTGCTCATATACTTTTTGTAAGTGAACAAAACCTAGTCTGTGAAGGGAAGCCCCATCTAACAGGTCTAAGGACCACTGTGCCATATGGATTTAATTACATTATGACTTCAGTAAACAGCTTACAGTGATTAGTAAGTTGGTCATGAACAACAGGCATGGCTTTTTGTGATGCAAATGACTTAAATTACAGCTACAGATGTGAATGAGTCATCAGTTTATCAGTATACAAAAACAGTTATTCAAAACCACTAAATACCTTTCCGCTGGGAAGACCTAATTCCTTAAGTGCCTGAAAGATCACTTTTTCTGTTTTACCTGATGCAAAGGTTCTGGTAATGCTAAAACAAAATACAGTGGAGAAAAAAAAAAGAGAAATGTTAGTCACTTTTTAAACAATCAGTTCTCTCTCTCTCTTGCTTTTCCTGCCAACATTTTCCTCTGGCTTCAGCTGATGAATGTGAGCATCTTCCAAGGACCAGTGCAGCTGGAGGGCTCTGAGCTCCAGAGCAGCACTGCTCTGCCTGCAAACCAACCACTAGAAAATGTACCCAAATAATGAACTGTAAAACGAACAAGAGGGTTTTTTCCAATATGCTGGGGATACAGAGCCATGCAAAGCATTCTCCTGTGTGCTCTTTTAAACTGTGTGCCTGGTGAAATCACTGTGCTCAACAAGTAGCAGGTACTACAAGTGAGGAGAGAGACTCGTGTCTCCAGCCATTGCTCCTCGTGGTGACTTCCCCTCTGTTCCCAGCACTAACCTGGGCCTTCCAGGTCACACATGGGGATAGGTGTGGACTCTTCCCACCAGCAGCTTCCTTCCTCCTTCCTTTTCAATCAGTTGCTGGTGTCAGGAGACTCCCAGCTGCATGCCAAACCCCACTCCCTGCTCCCTCCTTCCTCTGGATGCTCCCTCACCTCACAGCCACTGAGAACACCCTGTTCTAGTCCTTCTCCAAACAAATCCTTTAGGCAGATCCCTGCTGCCACTGAAATATTTCCACCAAACTGATTAGCATCTTATTCCTTCCTGAAAGCAGAGGTGACTTCACCCATACCCGAGTGACAAACTGGTTTCACTTGGAACGCCATAAATCCCACAGGAGCTTAGCTGTTTGGTATGACTAATGTGGAAGCATTTTGTCTACTGCTGTTTTCATTTGAGAGGAGTTTGAATAACCTCTGACTTTGGGAATGTAGATCCAAACTTGACAGCTCTCCTGCCTTCTGTTTAGGGTCTAAGCTAAAATGATGTGTCCACAATGCTTTGATTTTGGTGTCTCAGTCTGGAGGGAAAAAACTTGAGTCTGTATCCAATAACTATTTGTAATGTTAACAAAAGCTGTACATGGGGAAAGAATCCACGACTGCTGATAAGAATATGTTGCTCTTTATCATCAAGAGAGACAGACATTTGCTGAGACTTTCAGTCAATCTCATGCATACAAAGTAATTTCACTGAAACAAACTGTTGCTGTTATTGTTGCCACAGCAATTCATGGTCGTTTCACCCTCCAAAACACTCAAAACTGCCTAGGTAAATATTTTGATACTGAAAAAATTAAGACCAGGAAGTGAAAGATTAAATTGATAAATTAATATTTTAACAAATCTCAGCCAATTTTTTTCCTGCTGGGTTCTTACAGAGGTTAGATCTCTATGTCCCTATTTAGGCATCTAAGTTAGTTATTTGGTTTTCCCAAGCTGGTAAGTACCAAGATACTTTCACTAAAAATGTAGACAGAGTTTAACTTTAGGCATTTTTTAAAAAAAATCTCAGGCACCTATTTTTCTGCTAATTCTAAAATAGAGTAATGTCAGCTCCACAATTTACAACTTATTTCCAGCCCTATAAAAAATTCTGTGTCTGTTCTAATGAATCTGGCTCCAATAATAAATGTCCTGTAAAACACGTAATATTGGTGTAAGTAATTAATCAGCAGCTGTCTGCCAAGATTCCAGGGCTGCAGGGAACTTAGTTTTGATGCCAAACTATTTCTTTATTTCACAAAAGCTGACAGCAAACACAGCAGTAATTTGCAATGAGAGCAGCAGTCCAGAAAAGGTTGCATGAATCAAAAAAGACTGTAAAAATACAGCGTGATGCTTTCATTTTGCTAAAGCTGTTGGAAATCAAACTGCTTTTCCCTCTACCAAATGAGATTTCATCAGAGCAGACTCACCTTGTTGTGTATCTACAGGTGTTTACTCCTCATGTGCTACAGGGGTTGGGGCTCATGGGGACAGGCCAATGCACTTCCTCATAAATATTTAAAGCACTTCCCAGCTCTGGAACTGAGGGGTACCAACCTATCATGTTTGCTGATGGATTAAATGACTTGGTTACTTCAGACCTTCACCACTTTCCTACCATTCCTTCAACAATCAAGCCAACACAAATTGTTGAAATCCATCTTCTACCACAGCTCCAACTTACTTATCAGCTCAGCTTGAACTGGAAGTGCCCCTTCCCACTTTGAATGAGGAATTATCCATCTTTGATTTCCAACTACCATGGAAATAGTGAAACAAACTTCCTCCAGGCACTCTGAAGTAATTGATAGGAAACATATTTTAAAAAACCCTCTACTTTCAAATTAACTCCTTTAAAATAGATTTAAGTTTAGCTTTGTCTTCTGTCTTTATACATATTTTCATAATTAGAAGTCAAATTTGCTTAAATCCTTTTAACTGTAGTTATATAAAGGGGTAAGTGTAAACTGAGCAGAGCTAATTTCTAAACAGGCTCTCACTGAGCAGGTGTAACTTGCACATGTAGAAAATCCATTTTCTGCCAACAGGAAGCTGCAAAAACCAAGTGGATTTTTTTTTAATACACACTGACCTTTTCAGTCATCACTTACTGTAGTGCTAAAATCTGAAAATATAAAATATCTTACAAATGCCCTGTCCTTGTAAGAACTGTAGGTGCAATTGTAGACTCAGACCACTAAAATTTATTAAAGCCTAAAAGGGAGAACTGCTGCTCTCCTAAGGTTTTCACACTGCTAACTGCCAGAACTCCTTCTCTCCCAAACACAGCAGGTTGGTAGTGACAGATGAACGCCCCAGAGTACATTAAAATCCAAAAGTAGTTGAGAAAAAGCTTCATGACTTTGCAATTTCCAATTGTCCTAGTGAGGAGTCACAAATATTTGTGCCATTCACCACCAACAACCCAAGGAGTTTCACCTTCTCAAGGCTCATCTTCATTCCCTATGGCCATGTCCTAGTTGCCAAAATGTCTAAGTAAGTGCAAAGAGCTCTGATTTTCCAAGTGAGATTGTTTTTCCTTAGTGTTTTACTGCACTTCTGTGGAAAAATATACATTTCTAGAGCTTAACAGACCTGCTGTGTATTCTGTTTCAGAGAGAGAAACCCTCCCAGGTGTGTCCCCAGAGCCACAGCAGTCCCTGTGCAGCAGGGGGAGGTGGAGGCTGAGGAAGCAGGGTTGACTACACAACACTGCATTTAACGACAGGTGAAAGGGAAGGGTCACTTGGAGGTTTAAACCAGTGAGAGAGTTACTGGGGGGAAGGCTTGGGCAGCTTGTCAAACTTGGTGCAGAGCCAGCTCTCATTTCCCAGTGCTGCCCAGCTTGCCCTCCTCATTACACATCCCTCTGCTTCCTTCTGTTCCCTGTTGAATCCCTCCACACTCTGCACTAGGAGTCTGTGGGATGAGGGGGGAGCAGTGAGTTCCCCCCAGGCCAGACTGCCCGTGCTGGGACACTGAGGGGGTGTCCCCTTTCCCCCTCACAGCCCTGCCATCCTGCAGCAGGCTCTGATTCTCCCTCTTTCCCTGAAAAGCAGACTGGTTTCTTCTCTCCTTCATTCACACTCTCACTGACACCTCTCCCAGTCCCTTCAGTGCTTCCCAGAGGAGCACTGAAAGTTGCCACATTTTACCAACCAACACAATGCACTCCCTTGGAGCATCCAGATTTAAAGGAGATTCAGCTTCATGGCATAATAGATCCCTTACAAAATTACAAGCAAACTACTTTTGCAATAAATTAGGCTGCTAGAGGCTGATTTATGCCAGCCTGGAAATACTGCAAATTTGAATTTAAAGATTTAAAACACTGGCACCAGTGGACTGGTCTGTCCTCAGCAGTAGGAAGGTTTGTCTGCACACACAAATGAGTGTGTGTAGCACAATGGAGAGAATTCATGCCTCACTAAATGTGATGTAAAATATTTAAAGGTTGAAACAGTTTCAGACAAGCTAGCAAACTATAAATTCATACTAAGTAATAGAGCTCTGTGTTCAAACACAGGCAGAAAGCTCTGAAGTCTTGAAAATTAATTTGTCCCAGTAGTATTGTTCCCTCATTGTTCCCTTCCAGTTGATATTCCCCAGGGGACACCTGCACAGAAGGTGCTTTATGGCAGCTGGGTTTGAGAAATAACCAGGGGAAGATTAATACACTGAAGCAGCCTGACAGCATCAAGTCCTGAGTCTTGACACTACAGAAACCTGGAAAGCATCATGGCAGGCCCTTTGTCTTTCTGCAGATTCTATAGATACAAACCCCTCTTTTCCTCCCTCAAACCCCCCCCTGTTCTGAGAGGCTGCTCTTACAAAGTCGTCCTTCTTGCTCCCTCCCGTGAGTTTCCACTTAAGAGAAAACAGCATGCCCCAAAAATGTGGTTTTCATGTACTACATGAAGGGGAAAAGCAGCTCAATGTATCAGCAAGAATTAATTTCTAGAGCAGGAGGGGGCAGAATTGCTGCCTAGCCAGAGAAGACTGAAAATCAGCAACCTGTAATAGTTAATGGCTGTACAGAAGGAAATACACTGTTCCAGTTTTGCTGTTACTGACAACAACCAACCCAACAGTTCCTTTATCATGTACAGAAAATCAAATATTCTCTGGAGTGTTCCTATAAAAGCAGAAGTATTTTCTTCAGAGCTATATATGTCTCCTTTACAAGGAACTACATTTTAATATGTACCTTCTTGTCCTCCACTTAATGAGCCTGAAAGCTTTTATGGTTCTTTTTAAAAGTATTTTATCTAATTTTACAACTGAAAAACCCATCCCAGAGTTTGAAGAATTTTAAGCTGAAAAATCCAATGCCCTGAGCTCTCAGTGATTTTGAAAACTGCTACAAGAATTTTATCTTCATTATGATGGACTACAAAACAATGACTGGGCTGATGAGAAGTCCTGCCTGATTTACTGAGAAGGCCAGCTAAGTATGTCTAGTTCTGCACTTATTCTTACACATGCATCAGTAATAATGGATATTACATGTCACCACTAAGTCACAGAATTTTATTAACATTAAACAATCAGTACCTGAACACACCTGGAACTCCCAACTGTGCTTACCTCCGAACTGGAATTTTCCCATTTGTGTTTGTTAGGAAGGCCAACTTCATCCAGCTGAAATGAATAGTGACATCTTTTTAAAATATTATTTATTAAAATTGGGATCTAAGTACTTCTGTTTAGCTTAAGATTATTGCCATGTCTGTGAAATGAGTACAAAAAAAATAGTTTTTCTGTAGTAAGAACATTTTTCTGTAACCTTTCAGTGCTTGAGGCAGAGCAGTTCATGAACTGTAAGGGCAAAAGGCAGCCCCAAAAATCAGTACAGCAATTAACACAAGTGTGAACACAAGAAAGTCTCAGGGGTTTCACCTGCAAATGCATCAAGGAAAGAACAAACCAGACAATAATTAAAACATACAAAACAATAAATCAAATGAACAGGTATAAATTCTTTTATCATTTGTCCTGGGCAGGTGCCAGATAAAACCTTGAGATTTCTTTGGTCTCAATCAAAGACAAACTTCACTAATTTAACACCATTTTTTAAATTACACTGTTTAGTGATTGCAAATATTGACGTATGAAAACCAATTTTTTTTTCAATTCCAGGAAGGAAAAATACAGCAAAATAAAGGAGAAAGGGGAAGAAAGAAAGTAACTTACTGTTTCTTGAGACATGTCATTGGACTGACATTGTTAGCTCTGAAGTTGTGTATGATGGATCCAAGCCCTTCCACCCATTGCTGAAAAGCAGGAAAACACAGAAACATCAAATTAAGGAAACGGAGGAGGGAAGAAGCAGGAAAGCTTTTCATGGGGAAGGCTCTTCTTTGCAGCTATGGATAATGTTAATAACCTGTGTTGAGGCAAAAGTCTGCCCACTTCCCAGCCCACACCATGGAAAAGTCCAGC